>ML777944.1:403164-419598 GCA_009831015.1 Picea engelmannii | reverse complement strand
TTCACTCACCCTCACTTTAATCATAAAGTTATCTTTTAATTTGCATCTCACAAATTAATTTGACTAAGACCCATATTCGGCAATTTCTCCCCCTTAGGGCCTAGGGAAGAGAAACACTTGCCTTGGTACAAAATTTAACAGTTGGAACATGCTTTCAACTTCTCATTACCCAATGTTCCTAATGAGACAGTCTCTCACTTGTCCAAACTCACCTTTGATGGTGGAGGAAATATATCTGCTAAGACCACCTTATCAAGTTTTGGTGAAAATGCATCAAACATGACATCTCAGATTTAAGATTTTTATGCAGACTTTCCGATTTTACTTTTAGAGGTTGGATCAAACATTGGTTTGAATCCTTTTCAGCATGTCACATTTTTTATTGGTTTCAATTTGTAGATGAGTTTCTAGATGCTTTTGAAATTTATGATTTCGATCGATTATGTGAAGAAGTTCATGCTTCACTAATCAACGGTGATTCATCTTTAGAAGACTTTTTGACAAGAGTCTATCATATCCTCTGTAAATTTAATCTCGATGACATGTCATTTGCATTAAGTCTCTTCTGTGATGCTTGCATCCCTTCCATCCAGTCATATTCAATCATGAATGAAGAACTAATTGCAAATCCTGTCACTCAACTGCAAGAACAATCTTCTTCGCAAGAAGAGAAAAATTCTTCCGATAATGTTGAACAAGCCAGGGAGGTAGAATCTATTGATCAGGTTCTTATTGACAACCAAATTGGTTTTTCCTTTGAATCATTGTATTTTCAGTCTAGGACTAGTATGGAAGATGATTCGTTTCTTGCTCAAGGTGAATACCCTCATTCTTGTAACTCATGCTCTAATCAACATTTAAAATTAGTCATTGAAGAACACTTAAGCGACGAAAATCATCTTGAATGTTCTAGTACTCCTATGAAACTGATTAGAGAAGAAGTTACACAACTAGAAGAAGAAACTTTAAACCTTCATCCTTAAAATGCACTTTGTTCACAAGAAAGACTAGATGCTTGTCGCATAAATTTTGAATTATCTATCACACAAAAGGCAAATCCAGATGATCATATTATGTTGAGGAATTAATCACCAAAACAGAGTAAGAGTTTTAAAGAAAGTGAAGAGAATTGTCTTGAGAATACCATTGTTGAGTATCATAGTTCAAGAGATTCTTTTCATCTGCTTATTTATGATTCCTTTTATTCTTTATATCTTGATCTATTCCTAGATTCTGGTGGACTTGACATCTTACCTACAACATACTACTCTTTTCCACCACAATCATATCCTTTCGATATGCTAAATTTTGGTGAAATCAATTCCAAACCTAACATTGATAAACTTGGATTTGATGCTTGTTCACTTTCATCACTCACATGGGAAAAGGACATGTTGCGAGATGATTTTACACAGTTTATTGTTGAAAAAGACAATGCATTATATTTTATGGAGATCAAACATTCTAAGTTGCATATTCGTTCTTTAATTAGCTCGAATCTTAATGTTTATGCTTCACATTTTGAAATGATCAATCTCATCGAAGGAAACATTCAAACCAATGATCTAATTAATTGCACGAATCCTCCTATGATGAGTTTACCATTGATATATTTGTTTCATCAAAGTCATGGTTTGCATCCCCATTTTTGTGACAGGATCTTAAGATGGCTTGAATATTCATATCTAAAAAAATTTCATAATAAAGACAAAGTTGTGCTTGCTTTCTTTTTACTTAAGTATTTTGGAAGTAGGCATGACATATTCCTTTTAGATCCTCCATGTGAATAAATTAATGAACACTTAGAGAATTGTTAGGAGGATGGGGCATTTTAGCCTTGGTTGATGGTTATTTCATTTCCTCATAATCCTCACAAGTTTTTCAAACCTACTTACACTCGCCCATGTCATTATGACCCTTATCATGACAAGATTGCACAATGGTTGGAGGATTCATACATCAAGAATATTCCAGGGAATGGTAAGATCATGCTTACTTGTTTTTAGATGATGATTATGAAGTTAAGTGTGATATGTTTCTGTCATTTTTTGATATATTACCATTCTTATTAGTAATGCTTGATCTTGTTTCCATTGCAGGATTAGAGTTACTTCGATGGCTACATTGGAAACATGACTTCACATAGCATTCTGATTTGTTTAATAGTTAGGGTAGGTTTAGGAAGAGGTTTTCCTTTCATTTGTATTTCTCACTATTTTTCTTTGTAATAATGCAGTCATGAACGCAAGTGGGCATACCATGAGAACCATAATACGACTGTTGTCAGGGAAGTCCCCTTGATCTTTTTCTCTTTGCTTTTAGTTGAATATTTATTTTCAAAAAATGCAGCATCGTCATGAAAATCTTAAATGTAAAGTAAAGAGATAAATAAATCTGAATCAACCCTGACCGAAGGTACCATGAGTAAGACTGCTTTCCCATCAAACATGATTTTCCTACTTTTCAGTCTCTTAAGGGATTTGTGGCATGAGGTTTTCAGATGCACCTTCTGTACATATTTGTTTTTTGTTTTTGTTGTTTGGATTTCTTTGCTTTCCAATTTTTCTTCACTGGTGTGTTTTGTTTCCATTTATGCTTATCAGTCTTTCTTTTTGAAATACACATACTTGCATTATGAACTGTTCATTCAAAGAAAACAAAAAAAAATTCCTCTGAAATGACTACTGAAAAGTTGTCTAAACATCAATTGTGATATGCTTCTGAAATTTACATCCATGTTAAAGAAAGCATGTTGTTTGAAAGAAGTTTATTGATTTCAATCTATAATCTAAGCTTGTCACGATCAAATTTTTCTTCTTACGCTATCCCTGTTCCTTAAGGGAATAACTTAGAAGATGTCTCCCTGCCTTCGAAGGTCATTTTTGTAAACAAACCATCTTTGAATGAAGTACATTTTAAAAACTTCTTTGAAGGTCTGAAAAAATATGTCCAAAATATCATAATTTTCAGCGTCACCCCGCTCAAATATATATCTTTAAAAACCAAATAAATCATTAAAAAAGTTGTGGGAAGTGCTTGTAAACCCGTTGGGATACTGAATAGGTCTGCTGGCAGTGGGTAAATGCATGCATGACGCCAAGAAAACTTCGCCAGGGTACTGAACAGGCCCGCTTGCAGCGAAGCAATGTCAGGTATATGAAAATTTGCAAATATGAAATCTCTTGACCTAAAATGTCCTTTATTCTGATCTAGAACTTCCTGGTAGGATACGGATATCAGAGTGGGTTAAATGGAAACCTTGTCGGGGCTATTGATGGCTGCTGGCATCAGTGGCTCTGTCAACAGTATTGGAGATTTTATCTTTAATATCATGAATCGCTTGTCTTAAGACAGTTATCAGTTTTCATCTTTTAAGCACAGCTGGAATTTGTTTTATTAATGATGATGTTTAAACAATTTTCTTTTTGTTTTTGAGTTAGAATTATTCTCATTATCCTAATCTGGATTTGTTTGTTTGGCAGAGATAACTGCTTCTACCAGTGTGTCGCCATTGTTGGCAGCCATTTTGCAATTTTGTCTGTCCTTAATAGCTGCCTACACAAGGGTTTTGAACCCTCAATACTCGTCGCAATTCTTTAAATGAAATGACACTATTATCTTTCGCTTTCGCATACCTTCCTTTCGTTTTCATTTTTCATGACTGCAAGCGTGAAAACCTTGAGTTGGAATTCATGTTGATGGTGTTAAAATCATCTTTGGATTATTACAGATCTTTTTGTTTATGTCATCATGACTCTTTTACATCCAACTCATTATTGATCATACATTCATCAAAACACCAAGCCTTTACTCACTTTGCATTTGATTTTTGTTAATGTGGTTTCATTTATAATTTCGTGATGCAATGATATTCTGGTGTCTTTGATTGAATCCTTGTTACAATGGTGATATGATATTCTGTTGTCTTTGATCAAATTCCTTGGTGCAATGATTTCATGAGAACGCATTAACCTTGTGATTAAACCCATGGTGCAATGGTCGATGTAGTGATTTCTTTGAATCATACAAACACTATTGTTGATTTAATATATGGACCAATTGTTGGTTATGAACACTATGGTTTTCAAGTGATTATTTGATATTTTATTTGGTTAAAATCTTTTGGTTATGAAGGTTATGGATTTTGATAAGTATGTGAATAGTCCATTTGATAATTGGTTTACAATGCTTTGATTGTGATTTGAATGAATCCATTACCAAGGCACCATCAATTGTACTTGCCAACATGATAGTTCTGCATGGTTTCAGGTTACTCCACCACTGCACCCGCATGCATAAGCATTAACGCTCTGCCTTGCATTTCAGGTTGCCTTTGCTTGTTTTAGGGAAGATTTGGGAAAATGGTGTTGTGTCTACCCTGTCAAACCCTCTCTCTAATTACCCCGTTGATTTTGTGCTGCTAGTCATGGCCCCTGTAGTGAAAATTAAACCCCATGGTGTTCAGACTCTGTTATTGTTTGATGGTGCTAGAGAACTGCTTAGGCTAACCCCGTAATTGCCTCCCACAGACACGTTTTTGCGTGAGCAATTCTGGGCAAATGGTTTTGAATCAGATCAAACCCTTGAAAACCCAGAACCGAAATTATCCGCTTTACGTTCATTGTGGGCAGTTTCCTCATAAATTGGGTTATTATAGAGATATAGCTCGTCCTTTAGAGGTCAAATCTCAGTTTTTCTCTGTGGCTGAAGGGAACGTTTTGGTCTATTTGCAAGTGTTGAAACATCTGTAACTTCTCCAGGCCTGTGCATTAGCATCCCACAACACCTCTCTCACTCGTCCAGCCATGTGTCTTAGTCTCCCACTACGAACCCTTGATCAATTCAAAGGATATTCAACCAGTCTGCCAACAAGTTTTACATCTATATGACATGTGATTTTTAAAAGAAAAAAAATGTGTAAGCAGCTACAGCCATCATGATTCGATTTGATTTCACAATGGTTGGTATGATTTTGTTTAATTTTAGAATGATTCTGTTTGTTTTGAATTAGCATGAACGATTTTGTTTTATTTGAATTAGTAATAAAGGATTTGTTTGATAAATCAATTATATTTATGTGTTTATTGAATTGATTTAATACCATTTTGTTTGTAAATATGACCAGCTATAGAATCGTGAGATTCTGTTAGCTAGTCATAAAATTAGAATTTTTGTTGATTTTTACAATTGAACACTATCTAAAAAAAATTATTTTTGTGCACCTACAGGTACACACGAATTTCAATGGGAGTTGGATTGATAATGGCATTTTAGAACATGCTTTTTGTTACATATTTTTGGGATTAGATTGTTAGTCTTAGGCAGAAATGGGAATCTGGGAGATTGTTCCCATATTTTTTGCAAACAGATTTGATGATTTCCACAGGGAATGTTTCACCCTGTGGCCTTTAAATACTTATTATCTTTTGTTAACAACCCATCACTATTGGGAGAATAGAGACTATGGACTGATGATTATACAGACTCGGATAAAAGTGGATGTTTTGTAACAGCTTTTGCTTTCAATTTATCATACTTTTGTTCAAGTTTTGTGCATTTTAATTTGTAATCAAATTATTGACTACTTTAGATATCAAGATTTGTTACAGGTTGATGCGATATGATTTAAATTCTGTCCATATTTGATTTATCTCATTTTACTTACAGCAATTACTCTGTTTTAATTTAATGAAAATAAGGTTTATCTTCTTTGTTAAATGAACAACTATGTGCAAATATTTGCAGAGGGATTTATCTTGATGTGATTGTTTGTAAATTATAAAATTTTTGTTGCCATATCCTTTATGTGTTCTGTCGTTAGCAGTTCTGAAGCATTGTTGCTTCGTGTTTACGCGAAGTATTGGAGGGTCGGATGCGGGTTTACCTCATCAAACAATGAACGCAGATGCTTATGCACAGGATAAGTAGGAGGCGATAATTTCAGGTTAGTCTATTATTTTATTTTAATAGTTTAATTAATATAAGTATTCACTGTAGTTTAGACAGATAGATAATATAGATTGTTGTTTTTATTACTCAGTTAGATAGCTATCACTTCATATCTATAGTTCAGATTTATAGTTAGGATTGTTATGTTATTTCTTAGCTTAGATAGCTTTCATTTCACTTCTTTCTCATAAAAATTATAAAACTCAAAAATAATAGCTTTGCTGTCATAAGACAATTTACAAATGATTTTTCAAATTTCGATCAAAATTTATATTCTGTAAACACTGTACATATATAATTGAGATTTAATTATATTGATAGCTGAACATTTAATAAGTAGAATTATTGCTTTATAATATTAGTTAAGTAAACTATACATATATTTTAGATCTGTATATAGTTTACAGTAGTTGTTTTTCATTTAGGTTAGTTTCTTTAGTCTAGTTTTTCTTTCTTTTTCCTAGGTCTTAGATCGGCCAGTGGAGCCGCTAAACCCATCGGAGTGGATCAATCCAAACGGCTTGGGTTATTTAGACAACCCCGGACCGGATCCACCCCTTCAGTTGACGAGCGGTGAATTTTGCCCGTCAACAAATGACGCTAGAAGGAGGGTCGACTAACAAGTCGGCCTTGTAGGAGCCTTTATTTTAAATGTATTCAATTTCCCCCATGGCTCCCCAAATCACTGTGTTGGAACATGCTTTCAACTTCTCATTACCCAATGTTCCTAATGAGACAGTCTCTCACTTGTCCAAACTCACCTTTGATGGTGGAGGAAATATATCTGCTAAGACCACCTTATCAAGTTTTGCTGAAAATGCATCAAACATGACATCTCAGATTTAAGAGTTTTATGTAGACTTTCCACTTTTACTTTTAGAGGTTGGATCAAACATTGGTTTGAATCCTTTCCAGCATGTCACATTTTTTATTGGTTTCAATTTGTAGATGAGTTTCTAGATGCTTTTGAAATTTATGATTTCGATCGATTATGTGAAGAATTTCATGCTTCGCTAATCAACGACGATTCATCTTCAGAAGACTTTTTGACAAGAGTCTATCATATCCTCTGTAAATTTAATCTCGATGACATGTCATTTGCATTAATTCTCTTTTGTGATGCTTGCATCCCTTCCATCCAGTCATATTCAATCATGAATGAAGAACCAATTGCAAATCCTATCACTCAACTGCAAGAACAATCTTCTTCGCAAGAAGAGAAAAATTCTTCCGATAATGTTGAACAAGCCAGGGAGGTAGAATCTATTGATCAGGTTCTTATTGACAACCAAATTGGTTTTTCCTTTGAATCATTGTATATTTAGTCTAGGACTAGTATGGAAGATGATTCATTTCTTGCTCAAGGTAAATACCCTCATTCTTGTAACTCATGCTCTAATCAACATTTAAAATCAGTCATTGACAAACACTTAAGCGACGAAAATCGTCTTGAATGTTCTAGTACTCCTATGAAACTGATTAGAGAAGAAGTTACACAACTAGAAGAAGAAACTTTAAACCTTCATCCTTAAAATGCACTTTGTTCACAAGAAAGACTAGATGCTTGTCACATAAATTTTGAATTATCTATCACACAAAAGGCAAATCCAGATGATCATATTATGTTGAGGAATTCATCACCAAAACAGAGTAAGAGTTTTAAAGAAAGTGAAGAGAATTGTCTTGAGAATACCATTGTTGAGTATCATAGTTCAAGAGATTCTTTTCATCTGCTTATTTATGATTCATTTTATTCTTTATATCCTGATCTATTCCTAGATTCTGGTGGACTTGACATCTTACCTACAACATACTACTCTTTTCCACCACAATCATATCCTTTCGATATGATAAATTTTGGTAAAATCAATTCCAAACCTAACATTGATAAACTTGGATTTGATGCTTGTTCACTTTCATCACTCACATGGGAAAAGGACATGTTGCAAGATGATTTTACACAGTTTATTGTTTAAAAAGACAATACATTATATTTTATGGAGATCAAACATTCTAACTTGCATATTCGTTCTTTAATTAGCTCGAATCTTAATGTTTATGCTTCACATTTTGAAATGATCAATCTCATTGAAGGAAACATTCAAACCAATGATCTAATTAATTGCACGAATCCTCCTATGATGAGTTTCCCATTGATATATTCGTTTCATCAAAGTCATGGTTTGCATCCCCATTTTTGTGATAGGATCTTAGGATGGCTTGAATATTCATATCTAAAAAAAATTCATAATAAAGACAAAGTTGTGCTTGCTTTCTTTTTACTTAAGTATCATGGAAGTAGGCATGACATATTCCTTTTAGATCCTCTATGTGAATAAATTAATAAACACTTAGAGAATTGTTAGCAGGATGGGGCATTTCATCCTTGGTTGATGGTTATTTCATTTCCTCGTAATCCTGACAATTTTTTCAAACCTACTTACACTCGCCCATGTCATTATGACCCTTATCATGACAAGATTGCACAATGGTTGGAGGATTCATACATCAAGAATATTCCAAGGAATCCTAAGATCATGCTTACTTTGTTTTTAGATGATGATTATGAAAGTAAGTGTGATATGTTTCTGTCATTTTTTGATATATTACCATTCTTATTAGTAATGCTTGATCTTGTTTCCATTGCAGGATTAGAGTTACTTTGATGGCTACATTGGAAACATGACTTCATGTAGTATTCTGATTTGTTTAATAGTTAGGGTAGGTTTAGGAAGAGGTTTTCCTTTCAGTTGTATTTCTCACTATTTTTCTTTGTAATAATGCAGTCATGAACGCAAGTGGGTGCACCATGAGAACCATAATACAGCTGTTGTCAGGGAAGTCCCCTTGATCTTTTTCTCTTTGCTTTTAGTTGAATATTTATTTTCAAAAAATGCAGTATAGTCATGAAAATATTAAATGGAAAGTAAAGAGATAAATAAATCTGAATCAACCCTGACCCAACGTACCACAAGTAAGATTGCTTTCCCATCAAACAGGATTTTCCTACTTTTTAGTCTCCCAAGGGATTTGTGGAATGAGGTTTTCAGATGCACCTTCTGTACATATTTGTTTTTTGGTTTTGTTGTTTGGATTTCTTTGCTTTCCAATTTTTCTTCATTGGTGTGTTTTGTTTCCATTTATGCTTATCAGTCTTTCTTTTTGAAATACACATACTTGCATTATGAACTGTTCAGAAAAAGAAAACAGAAAATTTTTCCTCTAAAATGACTGCTGAAAAGTTGTCTAAACATCAATTGTGATATGCTTCTGAAATTTACATCCATGTTAAGGAAAGCCTGTTGTTTGAAAGAAGTTTATTGATTTCAATCTGTAAGCTAAGCTTGTCACGATCATCTTTTTCTTTTTACGTTGTCCCTGTTCCTTAAGGGAATAACTCAGAAGATGTCTCCCTGCCTTCGAAGGTCGGTTTTGTAAACAAACCATATTTGAATCTTAATGAAGGACAGTTTAAAAAATTCTTTGAAGGTCTGAAAAAATATGTCCAAAATATCATAATTTTCAGCGTCACCCCACTCAAATATATATCTTTAAAAACCAAATAAATCATTAAAAGAGCTGTGGGAAGTGCTTGTAAACCCGCTGGGATACTGAACAGGTCTGCTGGCAGTGGGTAAATGCATGCATGACGCCAAGACAACTTCGTTGGGGTACTGAACAGGCCCGTTGGTAGTGAAGCAATGTCGGGTATATGAAAATTTGCAAATATGAAATCTCTTGACCTTAAATTGTCCTTTATTCTGATCTAGAACTTCCTGGAAGGATACGGATATTAGAGTGGGTTAAATGGAAACCCTGTCGGGGCTATGGACACCTGCTGGAAGTAGTGGCTCTGTTAACAGTATTGGAGATTTTATCTTTAATATCATGACTCGCTTGTCTTAAGACTGTTATCAGTTTTCATCTTTTAAGCACAGCTAGAATTTCTTTGATTAATGATGATGTTTAAACGATTTTCTGGTTGGTTTTGAGTTAGAATTATTCTCATTATCCTAATCTGGATTTGTTCTTTTGGTAGAGATAACTGCTTCTACCATTGTGTCACCATTGTTGGCAGCCATTTTGCAATTTTTCCTGTCCTTACTAGCTTCCTACACAAGGGTTTTGAACCCTCAATACTCGTCGCAATTCTTTAAACGAAACAACACTATTATCATTCACTTTTTCATACCTGCCTTTCATTTTCATTTTTCACGACTGCAAGCATGAAAACCTTGAGTTGGAAGTCATGTTGATGGCGTTAAAATCATCTTTGGATTATTACAGATTTTTTTGTTTATGTCGTCATTACTCTTTTACATCCAACTCACTATTGATCATACATTCATCAAAACACCAAGCCTTTACTCACTTTGCATTTGATTTTTGTTAATGTGGTTTCATTTATAAGTTCGTGATGCAATGATATTCTGGTGTATTTGATTGAATCCTTGTTACAATGGTGATATGATATTCTATTGTCTTTGATCAAATTCCTTGGTGCAATGATTTCATGAGAACGCATTAACCTTGTGATTAAACCCATGGTGCAATGGTCGATGTAGTGATTTATTTGAATCATACAAACACTATTGTTGATTTAATATACGGACCAATTGTTGGTTATGAACACTATGGTTTTCAAGTGGTTATTTGATATTTTTTTTGGTCAAAATCTTTTGGTTATGAAGGTTATGGCTTTCGATGAGTATGTGAATAGTCCATTTGGTAATTGGTTTACAATGCTTTGATTGTGATTTGAATGAATCCATTACCAAGGAGTCGTTGATTGTACATGCCAACATGATAGTTCTGCATGGTTTCAGTTTACTCCACCACTGTACCCGCATGCATACGCATTAACACTCTGCCTTGCATTTCGGGCTTCCTTTGCTTATTTTGGGGAAGCTTTGGGAAAATGGTGTTGTGTCTACCCTATCAAACCCTCTCATTGATTACCCCATTGATTGTGTGCTGCTAGTCATGGCCCCTATAGTGCAAATTGAACCCCATTGTGTTCAGATTCTGTTATTATTTGATGGTGCTAGAGAAGAATGCTTAGGCTAACCCCGTAATTGCCTCCCAGAGACATGTTTTTGCGTGAGCAATTCTGGGAAAACGGTGTTGAATCAGATCAAACCCTTGAAAACCCAGAACCGAGATTATCCCCTTTACCTTCAACGCACATGATTTCCTCAGAAATTGGGTTATTACAGAGATATAGCTCGTCCTTTAGAGGTCAAATATCAATTTTTCTCTGTGGCTGAAGGGGGCGTTTTGGTCTATTTGCAAGTGTTGAAACAATTGTAACTTCTCTAGGCCTATGCATTAGCATCCCACAACACCTCTCTCACTCATCCATCCATGTGTCTCAGCCTCCCACTGTGAACCCTTGATCAATTCAAAGGATATTCAACCAGTCTGCTAGCAAGTTTTACATCTACAGGACATGTGATTTTTAAAAGAAAAAAACGTGTAAGAAGCTACAACCATCATGATTCGATTTGATTTCACAATGGCTGGTATGATTTTGTTTAATTTTAGAACGATTCTGTTTGTTTTGAATTAGCATGAACGATTTTGTTTGCTTTGAATTAGTAATAAAGGATTTTTTTGATAAATCGAATATATTTATGTGTTTATTGAATTGATTTAATACGATTTTGTTTGTAAATATGACCAGCTACAGAATCGTGAGATTATGTTAGCTAGTCATAAAATTAGAATTTCTGTTGATTTTTACAATTGAACACTATCTAAAATTGTTTATTTTTGTGCACATACAGGTACACACGAATTTCAATGGGAGTTGGATTGATAATGGAATTTTAGAACATGCTTTTTGTTACACATTTTTGGGATTAGATTGTTAGTCTTAGGCAGAAATGGGAATCTGGGAGATTGTTCCCATATTTTTTGCAAACAGTTTTGATAATTTCCACAGGGAATGTTTCACCGTATGGCCTTTAAATACTTATTATTTTTTGTTAACAACCCATCACTGTTGGGAGAACAAAGACTATGGGCTGATGATTATACAGACTCAGATGAAAGTGGATGTTTTGTAACAGCTTTAGCTTTCAATTTATCATACTTTTGTTCAAGTTTTGTGCATTTTAATTTGTAATCAAATTATTGACTACTTTAGATATCAAGATTTTTTACAGGTTGATGCGATATGATTTAAATTATGTCCATATTTGATGTATCTCATTTTACTTACAACAATTACTGTGTTTTAATTTAATGAAAAGAAGGTTAATTTTCTTTGTTAAATGAACAGCTATGTGCAAATCTTTGCAAAGGGATTTATCTTGATGTGATTCTTTGTAAATTATAAAATTGTTGTTACCATATCCTTTATCTGTTCTGTCGTTAGCAATTCTAAAGCGTTGTTGCTTCATGTTTACGCGAAGTATTGGAGGATCGGATGCGGGTTTACCTCATCAAACAATGAACGCAGATGTTTATGCACAGGACAAGCAGGAGGCGATAATTTCAGGTTAGTCTGTTATTTTATTTTAATAGTTTAATTAATATAAGGATTCACTGTAGTTTAGACAGATAGATAATATAGATTGTTGTTTTTATTACTCAGTTAGATAGCTATCATTTCATCTCTATAGTTCAGATTTACAGTTAGGATTGTTATGTTATTGCTTGGCTTAGATAGCTTTCATTTCACTTCTTTCTCATAAAAATTATAAAACTCAAAAATAATAGCTTTGTTGTCATAAGACAATTTACAAATGATTTTGCAAATTTCGATCAAAATTTGTATTCTGTAAATACTGTACATATATAATTGAGATTTAATTATATTGATAGTTGAACATTTAATAAGTAGAATTGTTGCTTTATAATATTAGTTAAGTAAGCTGTATATATATTTTAGATCTGTATATAGTTTGCAGTAGCTGTTTTTCATTTAGGTTAGTTTCTTTAGTCTAGTTTTTCTTTCTTTTTCCTAGGTCTTAGATCGGCCAATGGAGCCGCTAAACCCATCGGAGTGGATCAATCCAAATATCTTGGGTTATTTAGACAACCCTGGACTGGATCCACCCCTCCATTTGGCGGGCGGTCAATTTCGCCCATCAACAATTATCAATAGGATGTCTCGCATTTATTAATAGTATACCTCAATGACCAGTAATCAAACGATGTCTCGTTGTGTTTGACCTCAACTTCTTTATTCACATGATGTAGACTTTCACCCTTAACGGATTATGTAGAAGACTTGAAGACACCAGTATGTGGCCACAACTTTCCTAAGTTATTGCTTCCTTTTCATTGGACCAATACCTATATGACTTCGATGATCATGGGAGACAAGATTGTAATCCATTGTATACAAATATCATCAGATTGGTTTTGAGACTGGTTCTACTAGGCCTTGTTTGTCACTATGACAACCATTGGCATGTAACCACACTTATATTTTCCTATTCATGGCCATGGACACCTGTTTGGAATATTTCACATGGATCTGCAGTGTAATTCTATTGGCAGCCATGCATGCAAAGTCGGTACAGAAGTAATGAGAAACTAGTTCTTCTAGATGGTTCCCCATCACTCCACTTCTGGGTTGTTTATAATGTATTTCGGCCATAGCAGATACTCTTCTGACCTCACACATTAGGGGGCATCTGTTATAGCGATATTTGCCTCACCCTATGCAATCTTGCATAGAAGGCCTTTTTTTATTTCCCTATGCAGACTTATCATCCCTGATTGTAAAATCCATAGCTTAAAATACATATTTTTCCACATGTACACATCTTGCCTACTATACAGCATGCGTATACGTAGGATGCTCCACTACATCCTGCGTACATAAGGATTTGTGCCAAAAAATGAAAATTAATGTCGGGTTTCCATATCACGACAGGGGATCTATGATCCTTGGCCTTCCATATACTGGAAACATTCTGACTTGGCCCTTCAGTTCTATTTTGAAGGCTATAAATGGGCCAATTCCAAGATATGGAAAGGAGAGAAATAATTCAACTTTGAGAGCAAATTTACTATGGAGAAATTATTTACTTCATATTGAGTCTGCATCCCTTTGTCCTTTGAGTCTGAACACAGTGTTCGGCCCCCAAGCTCTTCCCTTATTGATTGAGAACCTCATTGTTTCTCTATTATGAGCTTGCCTTTGGTGGAGGATTGAAGTGGTGGAGGCCCAGCTGGAAGGAACTTAGTTTCTCGGTTCTAAACCGTGCTGACACGGAATTCTGTAGCATTTTCACTTCTACTGATCATATATTAATAGAAATACTCTTTTCCCATCCAATTGATATCCTGCAAATATTTGAATTATTATTCCATGGGCGTATTTATCATGTTTATTAATGGATTATGCTATTAAATGTGCTAACATCATATAATATCACCGTATGCTTTATTTTCTTGGTTGTTGAGGACTAGTCCCAGGTATATCGCTTTGGGTCAAGTGCTCAATGGTGAACTTCATTGAACGTCTGAATGAGGTAGGCCTTTTATCTTGTCTTGATAGCATATTTTTTTATATAGAATACTTGAGAAGAGAGTTGATTTCTGCAATCATTTCCGTATGTTGTGGTTTACCCTAGCCATAGAGATATTTTGCTTGTAATAGAATTGGTGACCATACTGAGGATTTAATCTTATTTCTTAGGGTTTAGAGTACTTTTCTCCTTAGATTTCTCTCATTCCTATTGTGTTTCTTGTCGTATCATTTCTTGACATCCTCTATTCACTCTGGGTCTGAGTTTTTTCAGCCTTCTCCCTTGCCTAGCCTTGTTTTGAGACATATACGTTCTTTTTGGCCTAAAATTCACGTACATGCATAGGTCGTCCCTTTGCAAGATGCATATATACACTATGTTCTCTTGAACAGTTGTGTACATCAGTTTTCCTTGCTTGTTTTTTGGGTTTGGTGGTTTTTGGGTGGGATTTGATGTTTGTTGAGTCTTCTTGTGTCTCTGTAGTTCCTGTTAAGTGCTCGTGGGATGACAGGAAGCATGTCTGGGGTTGAATTTTTGGGCGGAGTCTTTCTCATCATCTTTTCATTTTGATTATCCTTGTACATTGGGTTGGGTGTCTTGCTTCTTGGTATCCTTCTTGAGTTATCTTTTTCTATACACAGTAGAGTTTATATATCAAGTTGCTCTTCAGTCCATGCATTTTCATTTTATTATATTTAAAATACAAAAATATTAGGCACTTTTCATTGCTTGGCATTTTGGTCTTTTGATTTCTTATCATTAGCTTAGTGCATGTAATTAAAGATTGCATTTTTACTTCAGAATTACAGACTTGAAATTTGCATTTGCATTTGTTTTTCGAAGCATATCATTCATTGAAAGTTAAAGTTAGGACTTTGCATTATTTTCATATTTACTTTTCTTACAGAGTCATAACATCATGAGTTTCACTACCATACCTTTTTGAGTAATCATGGCCACTAAAATTAACACTATAATTTAAAAGTGATTAGTCACAATTTTATTTTCTAGGGTACACAAACTAGCTTGGGATTTAGTGCCTTGGAATAGGATTTTGTGAGTAAAATTCTCCAAGACAATTAAATCAACATATATGTGGTTTACCCTAGCCATAAATATATTTTCCTTGTAACATCGGGGGTGCAAAAACTTCTCTACCTATTTGTTTTCTTCGAGGAAGTAAAGGAGCTAAAGGTAATGCTTTGATCTATCGGGCATAAACTCTGGTGATTCTCCTAAACTTATTCAACTCTTCGTGGGGAAGAGAGTAAGGTATTTCAAGTACAAGTGTTCTTCCTCTTTGTGTTGAGGTGAGTTACTCGTATCGGGAGTACTCTCTGTATGTGGGATGTCTTGAGAATGACTAGCCATGCATGTGGGCTGTTTTGAATCTACAGGCTTTACAGAATATATTATCAACAATATTGTTAGCCATGCAATCGTTCATGCCCTCCTTCTAGCACCAATTCTTGAGGGGTCCGAGATTTGTTTAACTCAACAGTAGGAACCAAACCCGCTTAAGAGGCCCAATTAGACTCATAAGAGTTTATAAGTGGTAAGGTTCTCTAGATTTGTGATATGGAAGTAATTATCGATGGGATTTAATCATGATTAATAGATATGTCTTTTCTGTGAAACCTTTCCTCGGGCTATGCGGTTCTCTTTTTGGTTCTTTCTTCTAACATTTATAACAAAAGAAAGATAGAGCTTAAACTAGAATGGAAGAGGGAAGTTAAATCATGTGTTGGGGGAAGGCTGGGTTTTAGGATAACCTTTATACCTTAGCATGCAGGCAAAGAAGGTATAAACTACTTCAAACTAGCATTAATACCATTTTTATTTGTAGACATTCAAAGTTGTCTAAGATAACAGTTACAGAAAGAAAATATGCACATGACAAGAAGTTAGTGCAAGAAAAGTAATTTTCAATGCTTTATTATCAATCACAGTTAACACAATCGATTTCTATTCATCAACTAGAATAAAAGAATTGTTGCAT
>ML777944.1:383927-403114 GCA_009831015.1 Picea engelmannii | reverse complement strand
TATTGAATTTGAAGACAGAGATAATCCCTTTCGATCCAATCACATTCACGCCTCAGATGAAAGAAGTGTCTTTGGTTCTAAATATAACTTCTTAATTAAAATAACTTGCACATAAATAGTTCTCTTACAATATTCCAGAAAACATTTTTCTCTCCAAAACCATCGACCCTTTGTCCAAGGTCAATGCCTTTATTTATAAAAATAACTAAACTAAAAATAGCTACTAAAGTTGTGTTAAGTTAGGAAAATGCCACGTGGCATATTTTATATATCTATTCTCTTTTGATTCTCCTTTGATCATCTAGTGGTTTTACTGAAGTGGATTGTTCCTCTCATATTCTGACCACTTGAAGAAGAGATCTTTGCATGTATTTGCATATGGGAATCTGTTTCGATCCATCGGAGTGGAGAGGACCTCCTTTATCTCTATTGCTTGCTCCTTGTACTTGATTAGCTTGGCACTTAAGCATTGTAGGACTGTAAGAGATTTAATTTGGGGTTCCATGAACTTCTTCACTTGACCTGGGATCATGCCTGAAATCTGTGAAATCTTTGCTTCACATGTCAGGTCTTTCTCTTCATGTTGTTTAACTATGTCATGCAAATTGGCAAAATCCTCTAGTGGAACAAACTCTGGTAGGTCAATGTTCCTCATTTTCCGATTGATTTTCTCCCAACTTTTCTCACACTCTCCCCATCTTTCTTGCATTTTCTATTGAGGTTCATGGACCATTATTACCCAATGTTCAACTACTTTCCTTATTCGGGTGATGTTGTTATACATTAGCACTCAGATGCCATGTTCTTTTGTATCTCGGCCCTTCTACACTTCGTTGATGTAGTCTATCCATTATAAGGATTGATTTGCCTTTTCATACCATCGTTGCATGTCTTTACAGGTTTCCAACACCATGAGGGTATCTTTTTGGAAACCAACTATGCGAGCAATGAAGAGATATATTTCACTTGTGAATTGTGCATACATTTCTCAGAACTCACACTTCAAGAGTACCACCGCTTGTGTTGAATTTTGGTAGTACTCGGCTTGATGTCACATATGGTCCAATTATTTCTTCATGGCGGCTACCTCCATTTAGGGATGATTTTAAGGATGGAAATTTATTTTAAAATGTAGAAACCTTGGTGAATCTTACTAATCCTTCAGATGCCAACTATAAATGTTTGGCAATATTTTTGTAAATATATTCAAATTTCTAAGGATTTTATATAGTTTGTATAAAATTTTGGTGATTTTAAAGGTAAAATAATTTTATCCTATAGAATTTGGGCGAATCAATTTTAGAATGGCGAATCAGTTTTTGGGAAAAACCATGGAAAATTAGCCCATGAGCGAAATTTAGCCCCTAAAATCATCCTTGCCTCCATTTCATCCCTTTTTTCCCTATCTAAAGTGGCATCGGTTATGGCCATACCTGCTTCGATTAGCTCAGCCATCTTAGCATTTTCTGTGTCAAACAATGTTTCCTCTGTGGTTATGAGAAGTGTGCTATCGAGCGTGAGATTTATTTTCTTTATTGTTCTTCTCATCACATATTTCCTTTTCCTATCATAAGCAATTTCCTGTATATCAGTGACTTCATCTACCATGTTGGAACAGGGGCAGACCCAGGGTTCAACGCTACAACAATGCCCCAACAAAACCCTAACTACCGGCCCTTTTGGCAACACCTGCAAAGTAGATGAAGTCTCACTTGAGGTAGAGGTAGGGGTAGTTGCAAGACTCGGGTGTCTACAACCTTAGCTGGGACATAGATCTGTGATTATACTACTTAATCAAGCACTTAGCATCAACAGTTCATCAGTATGTATTCAATACTCTACTGCACGGATAGAATAGAGCATCGCAACCTCTACTCAAATTTGATGTATCTAAGCACTTAGCATAAGTAAAACAGATCATATGTAATAGATAAAGCACTAAGCATATTCATATGGATCAGATCTAACATTCTTATACATCATTAGCACTAAGCATAAGAAGATCTATCTAATCATCTCAAAGCACTTAGTAAAAGAAGATATAAACACAACAAGACAATCCACAAAGCAAGACAACACAGTGTTTACGTGGTTCACCCCCACCCTGGGGCTACGTCCACCAACTCTTCTTCTTTATTATCTTCTCAATAGGTTACATGCACAGAGACACCAAAAACCCTACTCCACCTAGGATAGGAGATCTGTACAGCTTGCTAGATCCCCCTTCACCGAGTATATCTAAGCACATAGTCTTCCACAACTTCTTACAATGACTTGCACTCAACTATACAAGTATCACATAGGCACGAAGCACTTACAATCCTTCCATCACATAGATAAACTACTATCACTTAGCTCATTGGCACTTCTTACATCACGTAGCTACTTATTTATACATTACAAAAGTGGGCCTAAGCGTGGGTAAACCCACGGGCTGACATCCCATTCTAGTTACATATTCCCAAAAACCCAAAAAGGACCCAAAAGTGGGTCGAGATCCCATGATCTATGCTTCATATCGCACTCCTTTGATAGGCTGTCGAAGTCCCAAAATAGGTCAACATGACCAAGATTATCCCAAAACTTGATCAAGGGCCAACAGGCCCCCAACACTCACCTGTGAATCGTCTTGAGTCACTCTAGCCTGACGATTTCTATCTCGAATGTCTCAAGATTAGCTTGAGCTACTTTGACCTATTGCTTTGTTGTGGCCTCTTTCTCAATGAACTCCTAAATCAATGCATCGTTCACCGGCCCTTCTAGGCATTGTTCTAATACATTAACAACCTTCTCTAGCTCTGCTCCTTGGCTTTCAACCTCTATGAATAATTGGCATGCCTTATCTTGAATTGGTTGAAGTCGTTCAGTGACTTCCATCAATTTTCTTTGTATAGTATGGATATGTTTTTGAGCGGTGCGTTGTTCTTGAGATTGCTTCATTCTTTCCATAGGCGACAGGGCTTTCAGCTGTGCCTATAGCGTGTCTGTGTGCTACTTCGCTTCTCTGAGCTACGACTCCAATGCCTGTAACTCTGGATTCTCAGTGAGGTTCTCGTATGTTTGGGCACTTTAATTACTTAGTTGCTTGCATTCGAGGGAAATAGCTTTTAATCTATCAACTGTGCTCCTGGCAGTTGCTTCTTGTTCGTCTCTTATCTCTTGAGGGGTCTCGGGTACAGTGCGGAGCTCTAGATCTACGATGCATTGTTGTAGCTTATGGATTACTTCTTCAAGTTGTGATACCTACTATGGAACTCGCTCTTCGATCTGTACTTCGACAACTGTCACAAAGCAAAGTGCTCTGTTGACCAGTTCCTTTACTTCAAGCTGCTCTGTGAGCAATTGTTCCTTGCTTTGTTGTAGCTCTGCTTTCTCTTCATCCCAATTTTTTTAGAGAGAAATATTTTCTCATTCTAAAGTGTTGCGTTTCTCCATAAAGACTCCCTGTACCTGAGTCTAAGCCTGGGTGGCTTGCGTTGTTTCTTCTTGAGCTCATCGAAGGTGAGCTTCGACTATATCAGCAATCTGATGGATTTGAGATGGCTCATCTCCTAGTTCTGGTGTTCCTGTTGTCAGAGGCATAGGGGAGACTATGCGCCTAGATTGTAGTGCCTATTGCACCCCTTGGAGTTCAATCTCAATACGATTATACATTTGCTCCTACTTCTCCTTCTACTTCTCTACTATTTCCAATGAAGCATCATTCAGGGCTGCAATAATGAAGTTAAAATCATCTGAAGTGAGGGTAGTTCACATATTAGTTACAGAGGTTCTAGATTTATTCCAGGAGGAAGGTTTCAGGGGGGACACATTCCTTTTCTTCAAAGAATCCTCCTTGTCCTTAGGCTATGTTACCTCATGTTTCTTCTTCTTAGCTTCTGTGCCTTCCAGCTCTTCGTCATCACCCCCTTCGTCTGGTGTGATGGAAGCAGTCCTTACAGATGTGTTGTCTACTTCATGAACCTCTTCAATATTCTTCTTCTTGCTAGGTCCTCATCTATCCACCACACTTTTTGGGCTTTCTATATCAGATAGCTCTGCAGGGTTCGTTGGAATGAGGAGGTTTGTCGACCATTCCTTGGTGATCTCTTCGATGTCTTCCTCTGTCAAATTGTAGTATGACTGCAGCTATTTCTTGTGCTCATTAGCATGCGCTATGATATAAATAAAATGGTGGTCCACGTTGAACTTCATCAGAGGCCGAAACATGTGGAGAGTATTAGGGGTCATGCACGGTTTAGACTGGATGGCTAGCTTCAACTGGTTGTAATATGTGTGGAACATAGCATTTGACTACCATTGTTTATTCATGTAGTTCGAGTACCACAGTGTACTAAACTTTGCAGCCAGTGGTTCAAAGGGCTCGATGTCCAGGAAGGTCGTGCCTTCCATCATCTCCCATGCAATGAATGCGATTAGGATGAGAATCTAGATGAAGTGGAACTCATATCCTTCATCATGCACTTCTCTGCAGTCGAGTTCTAATTCGTTCACCAAATACTTCACCCAATTCATTTGTAGGCCCTCCGCACACTTCCCTGCGAGGTTGACTACAAAACCAGTCACTTGGGTGGGTTGGTTCTTGCAAACTAACTTTCCTATGATCAACTGATAGGCGAGGCTCACTACGCCACTCTGGATAGAGGCTACCTTGTAGCCTCACATTCCTTTCTCAACATCTCCATATGTCTCTTTGATCCTCTGTGCTAATGCTCTATCTGTAGTTTTTCTAAGGTTAAAATCCTGTGAGTCAGGGCCTTGCATACTTAAGCCCGTGATCCGATTGATCAACGTCGAATCCACTATTATGTGACGGTTTAACCACAAATATCCTCCATGATAACATGACAGCAGTAACTTTACACATGCATTCACCTCCTGGTGTCGTCCAAAGTGAGGAATCTTCATCACGTTCAATAGTGTGGACTGTGCAAGGTTTTGGGTCCATGATTAAGGGACGATATTCAAAAATTTTCCCCTTCGTCTTCGTGAGATACTTGTATGGAGTGAGCATGCCATAAACCTTCCTGTCACCAAGGTTGAAGTCACTAAACTTCAATGTTGCAAGTTTATCTTGATCTACGCAAACTGTGTGTATCCCCTTCGGGAGGTACACAATGACCAAAGGGTACTCAAAGTCTCTAGGTACACTTTCACGGTTTATCGCGTCGCTCAGGGGTGGTAGATAGACAGGTAGGATGCTCGAGATCAGTTTAGCGTTCGCGAGGTCATCCCTATGCTTGGTTCACTTCTCATCGATCGGTCGGGATGGTCCAACTCGAGCAGTGGACGGGGATGTTGTTGTTGTTCTCATGGATGAAGCAGGTACACATGTAGATAACCCTTAATCTGACATGAATCTCTCAATCATCAATTCAATCAGAACTTCTTCAACAACTTTCTCTCCAGCGGTGAGCTCGTCCGACATACAAGCTTGGGGTTAACTAGATCGGGTTCGATATTAAGTCAGATACTATAATGAAAGAGATGGAAACAAGGCAATGATCACTGTGAAAAATAATCTTAATCTGTGGCTCAAATTCTCAGTTGGCAAAAGAGTCCTCGGTGCATGGCGCTATGGACTAAATAGGAAACTTGGCAACGATTTGCTTGCAATGGGTATGGGGCCTCCATTAACGTTGTTATGTCCGTTAGGGCATGGCCAACAGTTTGGTGATGACCCATAAATGATTGTCTGACCCGTTCGGAGCGTCATTTGAATGGATATATCGTCCCCAACAGCTATATCACTTCACCATGACAAAGTGCCATATGTCATTTTTCTGATATCCTAATGAAGCTCCAATTCTACAAGTTTTCTTTCTGCGATGCCCCCTCTGGGGCCTTCTGTAAGTTTTCAATCTTAGCCCTCTTCTTACTCATCTTTCTATCCTTCTTTCCAGTGAGCTTTGTCTCAGTGTGTATTTTCCCATTCTGATTCTTATCTTCTTTGGACATAGTCACTTCGCGTTGTCGAGAGACGTTCCTAGGATTTAGAGGTAATACTTCTTCTTTATCTGGAGATTGGGATAGATGCTTCAGTCTTCTATAAGTCCTCTGGTGTTCACATAGCTTCACCATCTGGGTCTTTGGTGTTAAGTAGCTTCGATATGTTCTCACGTTCTTCAATTAAGTGCATGATCCTCCTAGTCATGAAATATTTTAACTCTTGTTTCTTATGTTCTAAAACTTCTTCTTCTCCTTTCTTCTTGGATTGATCTCTATCAATCCAATGTTTTCCTAATAACATGGTAAATGGGGTGCTATCCTCAATAAAATTAATAATCTAAAAATCTTCTTCTGTCGAAGTTCCATTGGCATTCATAGGTAACTAAGTGATATTTCCACATAGGTTCACCAACTTTCCTCTAAATAATCCTATCCCTCCTAGTGAAGGAATCATGGCAGGCTTTCCTAAAAGTTCCCAAGTTCAATTTGTCATAAGATTCACCTGTGTTTCCTCATCTAGAACACAGTCAACATCGAAGTCTCATATTTGTTCTTCAAGGCATTCTTTCTCTTTGAAGATCTCTGATAAGCTGACATGTCGATGATCATTCATGGTTTATTTCACTTGTAGCAATACTTTCTTTGATTCTTTCTGGGATTCTTCTATAGTCTTTGGATTTGCCTTAGGGTCTTTTTGATTCAGATTCATTCCTTCAAGCTTAGAAACCATTCTAGGGAAATCTAACACTTCATGGTCCACAGCTTTGCAACAAAGACAACTAAGTCTTCTTCCAGGGCATTCCTTAGCGAGATGTCCCGGTCTTATGCAACTATTACATAGAGTTAACCCTATCTTTCTTTTAAATAATCCCCAACCTTTCATGTACTGCGCACCAGGATCATGGTAGCTACCGTGCAACAAATTCTTTCTAGGGTCCTGCATTCATTTATTAGTCCAAATATTCTTTCTATGCATAGGTATAACATATTTTTCACTATTCTTATTAGAACTACTCAAGTCAAATCTTCTTTCATCTAACAATGCCCTAGTCTTCAAGCTAGGATAGAATCTATCAAACATACCTAGATCCATACTTTAGAAACAAAAATTTCCACTTATCTTACTTTTACAGAGCACAAAGATTTCAAATCTAAAACTTTTCACTATTCTTACCTTTATCACAGCACAAAGCTTACAGATATTACCTCTTTTAACCAGAACTTCTTGATTTTATCTTTCTCTAAGCACAAAGCTTGCAGATCTTACCTATTTTCCTCATATATGGTCCTTCTTTTCTCATATATGTCCTCTTTTATTGGCACAAAGCTTCACAGGTCTAGTAAAATGTTACGTACTAAGGTGATAGATCTACACACAAAGATTTCACAGTTTTCAGATCGAATCTTTGTACAAAGATTTTCTTTCTCAGTTCCAAACAATCACAGTTTCAGGTCCTGGCAACTGAACCATTTTTTGGCACAGGGGCAGACCCAAGGTTCAATGATACAACAATGCACCAACAAAACCCTAACTACCGACCCTTTTGAAAACACCTGCAAAGCAGATGAAGTCTCACCCGAGGTAGAGGCAGGGGTGGTTGAAAGACTCAGGTGTCTGCAACCTTAGTTGGGACACAGATCTGTGATTATACTACTTAATCAAGCACTTAGCATCAATAGTTCATCAGTATGTAGTCAATACTATACTGCACGGATATAACAAAGCATAGCAGCCTCTACTCAGATCTAATGTATCTAAGCACTTAGCATAAGTAAAATAGATCATATGTAATAGATAAAGCACTAAACATATTCATATGGATCAGATCTAACATTCTTATACATCATTAGCACTGAGCATAAGCAGATCTATCTAATCATCTCAAAGCACTTAGTAAAAGAAGATATAAACACATCAAGACAATGCACAAAGTAAGACAACACATTGTTTACATGGTTCACCCCCACCCTGGGGCTACGTCCACCAACTCTTATTCTTTATTATCTTCTCAATAGGTTACATGCACAAAGCCACCAAAAACCCTACTCCACCTAGGACAGGATATATGCACAGCTCACTAGATCCTCCTTCCCCGAGTAGATCTAAGCACACAGTCTTACACAACTTCTTACAATGACTTGCACTTAGCTCTGCAAGTCTCACATAGGCACAGAGCACTTACAATCCTTCCATCACGTAGATCAACTACTAGCACTTAGCTCATTGGCACTTCTTACATCGCCTAGCTACTTATTTATACATTACAAAAGTGGGCCTAAGCGTGGGTAAACCCACAGGCTGACATCCCATTCCCGTTACATATTCCCAAAAACCCAACAAGGACCCAAAAGTGGGCCGAGATCCTATGATCTCTTCTTCGTCTTGTGCTCCTTCTTTGATAGGTTGTCGAAGTCCCAAAATAGGTCAACATGACCAAGATTATCCCAAAACTTGGTCAAGGACCAACATACCGGTTCAAGAATATGTTGATCTCCCCAGGACAAAGTACTACCTAGGATTCCTACTGTATATAGATGTTCCATGGAAGCTTCTTTTAATTCCTTAGCAGGAGAGGTTCTTGTATGCTCTGGTGATTTGGCCTTCTTCTTGTCCTCATCGGCTGATGAAGTATTTTTCCTAGCTAGGGAAATAGGTGAAGGATTGACATTATCTTGGAGTTCGGTCGTTGAGATGTTGATTTCTTTCTCCCCATTTCCTTCTTCTTTTTTACCTGGATCTAAGTCGTTCTTCGAGCTATCACCCTTAGGCTGTGTTCCATGTTGATTGGGAAAAACAATTTCAAGAATGTTCCTAGCCTCATGGTCTCCTTCCTGGGGATTTTAGATCAAAACATCGTAAGCTAGAGCAGATGTTTCCTCTATTTCCTCTTCTTGTTTGATTGGTACCAGAGTTATGCACGAAGCTTCTGATCCTTCCTCATTGTCATATATGGTGATTAAATATATGAGGACATTAGGCATACTTCTCCCACTTGATACTCTTTTTTTCCTTCGCTGAGTTGTATTAGTCACCGACGATCCTTCTTATGGTGGCATTGTTAATGTTTAAGTCATTATTATAGATGTTTTCATTTCATTAGATAACAATAGCATAATCCAAGATCATTGAGAAATACACAATTGCAAGAGACACAACATTTATCCTAGGAAACCCTTTAGGGGAAGAAAACCCAGCAAAATGTCCTTAATATAGATAGGCAATACAATGCCAAGAGATCTCTATGTTAAAATAGAAAGTCCTCTCCAAGATATGTGCTACTCTCTCTTCTCCTTTGCCGGTAATAGATACGAAATTGTCTCTCAAACTGAGCAAGTTATTTATGTCCAAATGAGGCACTAGCCTCCTTTATTTATAAAAGTTTGGCACGTGTGAAGTGTCTCTTCACTGGCAGGGTCGACTTCTTAGACTAGGTGGGTAAACCCACCTTTATTATATTTATGGGTCTCTTTATTAACTGTTGGGGCCGACTTCTTATTCTTCCTATTACAATTGTCTTTTGACCAATCCACAAAAGGGGATTTGGTCCTATTACAATAACCGACATGATCAATCCACAATGGGGAGTGATCCTATGAGTAATATATCAATAATAATAAGAATACTCTTTGCAGTTACATTATTTCAACACTCCCCCTTAACAAGAAGGGTATTCTTCAGTAGCATCATGCGAGAGAGAGAGAGGACAACATCATCAACAACATCAAGTGGGAGGACAACATCATCAATATCATCTTGGTTAGTGTATCTATAAATCATCAGAAGTTTTCTTCATCAACAGCATCATCATTCTCAAAGGAATGCCATCATCATCTGCATCAATATGCATTAGTATAAAAATGGATACATCATCATCATCATAGCATAAGGTTGGCCCATCATAGTACTAGACTGGATCTATGTCACATCTGTTAAGATGGTAGCTTAGTGCAAGTCACATCTTGCTTTACATCTAACAACTAGGTCAGAAGAAAGGTATACATCATCTTGCTTTACGTCTAACAACTGGGTCAGAAGAAAGGAACACATCAACTTGCTTTACGTCTAACAACTAGGTCAGAAGCAAGGAACACATAATTTTGCTTTACGTCTAACAACTAGGTCAAAAGCAAGGAACACATCATGTTGCTTTACGTCTAACAACTAGGTCAGAAGCAAGGAACACACACAACATCTTGCTTTACATCTAGCAATGAGGTCAGAAGCAAGGAATCATCTTGCTTTACATCTAATAGCGAGGTCAGAAGCAAGGAACACATACATGATCTTGCTTTACGTCTTATAGCGAGGTCAGAAGCAATGACTCATCTTGCTTTATGTCTGACAGTGAGGTCAGAAGCAAGGAACACACACATCGTGTTGCTTTATGTCTAACAACGAGGTTAGAAGCAATGACTCATCTTGCTTTATGTCTAACAGTGAGGTTAGAAGCAAGGAACACACACATCGTCTTGCTTTACGTCTAACAGCGAGGTCAAAAGCGATGACTCATATTTCTTTACGTCTAACAATGAGGTCAGAATCAAGGAACACACACATTGTCTTGCCTTATGTCTAACAGTGAGGTTAGAAGCAATGACTCATCTTACTTTACGTCTAACAACGAGGTCAAAAGCAAGGAAAACACACATCATCTTTCTTTACGTCTAATAGCGAGGTCAGAAGCAATGACACATCTTGCTTTACGTTTAACAACGAGGTCAGAATCAAGGAACACACACATCATCTTGCTTTACGTATAACAGCGAGGTCATAAGCAATGACTCATCTTGCTTTATGTCTAACAGCGAGGTCAGAATTAAGGAACACACACATTGTCTTGCTTTATGTCTAATAGTGAGGTCAGAAGCAACGACTCATCTTGCTTTACATCTAAAAGCGAGGTCAAAAGAAAGGAACATATATACTCCCCCTTTCAGGGAGTGTCCTTTCATACTATACCAATCTTATCTCGAAAGTGTTCAAACTTTACATGAGATAGAGGTTTGGTCAACACATCAACAACCTGTTCATCCATGCTAATATACAGGAGCTTCAAGGCTCCTCTCTACACCATGTCATGGATATAATGATAGTGAATCTCTATGTGCTTTGACCTGTCATGGAATACAAGATTCTCTGTCATTTTTATGCATCTCTGGTTGTCACATAGGATCGTGGTTGCTTCCATCTCTAGGTCAAATAGACCGGTCAACAACTTTCGAAGCCATATAGCTTCACAGCTAGTAGAACATGCGGAAATGTACTCTGCTTCCATTGTGCTGAGAGAAATACTGGATTGCCTCCTACTCTACCATGAGATCATGGCTGATCCCAAACTGAAACAACATCTGGAAGTGATTTTTCTGTCAGCAACGCTTCCTGCCCAATATGAATCATTGTATCCACTCAATGTGAAATTATGATCTTCATCACAACTGAGACCACAATCTAATATACCTTTAAGGTACCTGATCACATGTTTTGCAGACACTAGGTAAACATGTTTGGGTTCTACCAGAAACTGACTCAAGGTGTTCATGACAAAACAAATGTTTGGTCTGGTGTTCTCCAGGTACATTAGCGATCCAATAATCTGTCCGTACAGTGTGGCATCAATCAATTCTGACAACGTATCGACCAACAGCTTTAGCTTTGCTTCCATGGGTGTATTCATGGACTTTCATTCCAGCATGTCGAATCTCTTTAATATTTTGACTGTGTACTTCCCTTGGTTAAGGAAGATCCTCTCAAGACTCTGCCATACCTCAAGACCTAATAAATAATGCATTATGCCAAGGTCTTTCATTTCAAATTCCGAGGCAAGTCTCTTTTTACATTTAATGATGAGATTTTCTTCTCCAGATAAGAATAAGTCATCCACATATAGCAGTAAGATTACTGTCTCATTATCCATAATTTTGAAGTAGAGATTTGAGTCTACTTTACTCTTGGTAAAGCCTAAGCTCATCAAGAAATTGTCTATATGGCCATACTAAGATCTAGGATCTTGCTTCAATCCGTATAAGGCTTTCTTCAATATGCAGACATGAAACCTCATGTCTTCAACCTCAAATCCTTGAGGTTGCTCTATATACACTTCCTCTTCGATGACACGATTTAGGAAAGTGGTATTCACATCCATCTGGTGCAACTTCCACTTCATCTCAACTGCAAGAGATATGATGGTCCTAATCGAAGTGTATCTGGCCATAGGAGTGAATGTCTCTTCATAGTCAATGCCTTCCTTCTGGAAAAGCCATGAGTGATAAATATTTCTTTATACTTCCCAATACTTCCATCAGCAACATGTTTTATTTTGAAGGGCCATCTGGAGGATGCCACATCTTTGTTCTTTGGTCTGGGAACTATTTCCCATACTTCGTTCTTCATTATGGATTGGTATTCCTCTGTAATGGCATCTTTCCATTCTTTTCTCTGAATGGCTTCTTCAAAGCAGGTAGGCTTCTCTTCTAGGAGATCACACATCAAAGTCGTATAACTGGAGAATGGATTTGGTCTTTTCACCTGTCTTGTAGTTCCTTTGGGAACACCGAACTTCTCTCCATCTTGAATAAGCTCTCTAGCCCAAGCTGGCTTTCTTTTTATGGAGGATCATCATCTGAGGAGGTTCTTGCACTTCTACTATATCATGGTCTTCTAGAATTTCCTCATCAGGGGAAGTTACGACTTCCCTCACTGATTCTATAGCTCTGGGAACCTCCCTCATTGCAGTATTGGGGATTACGAGTTCCTCTTCATATACCTCTTCAAGTTGGCATGTTTTAGATTTATTGAGCGCTGCATCTTCATCAAAGGTCACATCCCTGATAATTTCAATGTGATGTTGACCTGGTATATAGATTCTGAAGGCCTTGGAGACCTCACAGTATCCCACAAATATTCCCTTCTTTCCTTAAGGGTCCAGCTTGTTTCTCTTTTCTTTAGGTATATGAATAAACACTGGATAGCCAAATATTTTCAGATGGCTTACCTCTGGCTTCTTTCTGGTGAAAATCTCTTTTGGTGTCTTGAGCCCAAGTGCACTATGGGATAATTGTTTATGCACATAAACAACTACCATTGTTATTTCTGCCCATAATCACATAGGAAGATCTTGATCATGGATCATAGTCTTCACAGATTCTAGTATGGTTCTATTCTTTTGTTCAGCTACACCGTTTGATTCCAATGTCTTTGCAGAAGTTCACAAACCCTTTGAGGTAAATTCTCCTCCATTATCTGACTTGAGTATCTTAATCTTCCTTACAGAAAGGTTCTCTATCAAGGCTTTGAATTCCTTGAACTTGTTGAACACTTCAAATATATCCAGGTTTTTATGAGAATAATCATTAATGAATGATACATAGTATACATACCCAGTAATGGAGGACGATGGCATGGGCCATATACATATGAATGAATGAGTTCTAGGACTCCTTCTGCCTTGCTATCCCTCTTTGGAAATGGGTTCTTGATGTTCTTCCCTTGTGCACATCCATTGCATATGCCTTCATGGTCACCTTTGAGTTCTGATAAGCCTGTGACCGCTTTGCATATGTATGGTAGTGCCTTGTAGTTGATGTGAGCTAATCTTCAATGGAGTGGGTCATGGCAGCTTCTGAGTGACCCTTTAGCTTATGCAAGCCACCTTCTTCTCTTCCAATGATGATCGCTTCATTTATGGTCTCTTCTTTAGCACGTTGCCTTCTACAACCTTCACTATAGCTTTCCTCAGGGTTATTACATGTGACCTGGAGCAAGGTCAAGAAAACAATAAGCAAGAATAATATCCCTCTGATAATATAAAGAAATAGCATGAACAATCATCCTAGTAGCTCCTTTAGAGCTATCACTTATAATTTATCTAAAGCAAAGATTAAATTTAAGGAATATAATACGAGATGAGGTCAACACTCTCATAGTGTTGTGACCAAGCATTCTTCCATGGAAACTTGGAAATAATAGATGAGGTTTCTCCTAGAGGAGGTGTTAGTTGTATCAGGAAAAACATTTACTTCTATACACTCACATGATATCAAGTATAATATTTTACGACGAATTCTATCTCAACTATAGTCATCAACTTGTCATGTGTACCTTTGAATCTTATTAATATTGATTAATCAAACCTAGAGCCTTGTCCTCAAGAATGAGTGCTTGCTTTTCTTCCAGGTCTCCTTCACTCAATATGACGAGTGATTTCTTCAACCTGTCACTGATGTATTGAGACAATATGCTATCTTGACAGAAGGTTAGGTTAGAGGATAAGCTCTATGATCAACTTTTAATCCTTCTAATAATTTGATCATAGCTTCAACTTGCAACATTGATCAAGGTAATGTCATGACAAATAAATGCATATTAGAGTAATCACACCTGGGTTGCATCATTCCTCTAAATGTGTTGGATATTGAGATCCTTCTGGATCTATGGCAAGAGATCCCTTCTCCTGTAAATACTCTTTAAAGTTTAACCATTTAAACATATGTGAGTACATACCTCTGATAACATTTGCAGGTGGTGGCACCATATGGCAACAACGGTAATCATTGCCAACTCTTTTAAAAACTCCAGGGGTGACTGCCACTGGTAGTACGGCTGCTACTGCAATTGGTATTGCAACTGCAAATGGTTCTAAGACTACAACTGCAACTTAGGGTCTTATGAGGAAACCCTAATTTTTCAAACTTCAAATTTTGGAATTATGATCTAGGGAATAGATGCGTTGAGTTGAGGCGAGTATGTTGGTGTAGTCAGAATTTTGAAAATCCAACTTTTACCCCCTCAAACTTGATCTGTGGATTTCTGGACTTGTGCTTCTGGTACCTCTGGTACTCTGGTACTGGTTTTCTGGTACTTCTGGTACTTTGTAAAACTATGGTTTCACTTTCTGGGAGATCCAGCCACTGAAAAGGTGCGTTGATGATGCCAAATTGATTCTTAGGGGAGGGCACAACTTTCTAGATAGTTTCATGGATGAAAAGCTTCACCATCAAAAAACCCTAATTTTCATGTACGGTAATAGTGACGTTTTTCACTTGTGAAAGATGCTTCCTTCATCTTGGCTCTGATACCATGTTAATGTTTAAGCCATTATTATAGATGTTTTCATTTCATTAGATAACAATAGCATAATCCAAGATCACTGAGAAATACACAATCAGAAGAGACATAAGATTTATCCTGGGAAACCCTCTAGGGGAAGAAAACCCAACAAATCTTCCTTAATATAGATAGCCTATATGATGCCAAGAGATCTCTATGCTAAAATAGAAATTCCTCTCCAAGATATGCGCCACTCTCTCTTCTCCTTTGTCGGTAATAGATCAGAACTTGTCTCTCAATCTGAACAAGTTAGTTATGTCCAAATGAGGCGCTAGCCTCCTTTATTTATACAAATCTGGCACGTGCGAAGTGTCTCTTCATTGGCAGGGCTGACTTCTCAGACTGGGTGTGTAAACCCACCTTTATTATATTTCTGGGTCTCTTTATTAAATGCTAGGGCCAACTTCTTATTCTGCCTATTACAATTGTCTTTTGACCAATCCGCAAAAGGGGATTTGGTCCTATTACAATAACCGACATGATCAATCCACAATGGGGATTGATCCTATGAATAATATATCAATAATGATAACAATACTCTTTGCAGTTACATTATTTCAACAAGCATAAGGCTGGTGTTTTCTTGGACAACACTTTCTTCCAGTGGGATTGTATTTGAATTATTTAGTTATGCCTCCTTGTTTGTACTTACCGAGGTGATTCTCAAAGTTCCTATCAAAGGATTGAGTAGGGGATCTTCCCCTAATTTTGCAATATCTCTTTAGCCTTCTTCTATTAACAATATCCCCCTTCTTTGTGCCTCGGTCGCTTTCGTTGCCCGGTTTTCTTCTCTTACCCCGAGAGATTCTTGAGCTGTTTGCTCTATTGTCTAAACCTCCTCATCCATACTCATTTCTTTGAATTTGGTCATATTGGGGTTAGACCTTCTATGCAGCACCTCCTCCCAGTCATGGGTTCCCTTTGTAAAGATCTCATCTTCGAAGCTATCATGAGCATATGGCCAATATGAGGATACCTACTATGCATGTTGGAGTACCAAGCCTTTTGAATAATTCTTGTGATAACGGCCTGTGGGGAACCGATACTCAAGCTGACTCAATCCCTCTTGTTTCTCCTTTGTTGTGTATTTTACCATGTAAAACCCGATCTGAAATCCATAGGGTATGAATTCCCTCTTCTTGTCTTTTACCAGGGAGGAATTATATCCTTTCAGAATGGTTTTCTAACAAATTTCTCCCAAAATGAGATTTCCATGACATGAATGAGGAGTAGGTGTGGTGAGCCAGTATCCCAAAACACTATGATGTAAGTGTTTGTTTCTTCAAAATACTAGTGGCACACTTTGGAAATCATATTTTTGGCTTCTGCTGAAAGCCTTGGGAATTATTTTCTAAATATGATGAAGTGCACTTGGGCTATGAACTCATCGCATATCAGGGCATAAAATTTCTTGTACCTATTTTCCCACATAATTTTGAAATAAACATGCACATGTAACTCAGCAACATGTCAGCTTAAATTAATACCTGCGAAAATGTTTCTTGCGCAGATCACATCCAATCGGTACAATGCCATGTGGAAAGATGGTGTTTCTCCATCCTTTGGTGTTTGGGCCTATAGGATGTTGGTTCTTAACTGTTTGTAAATGATGGATCCCCAGTTGAAATTTCTCCTGGAGATTGCCACGGTATATGCCAAGGGAATCCACACTTCTAAAAACTTAGAGAAATAATTTTCCCCATATAATCGGCATATTAAAGCCATTAAATACATATACATCTCTCTAAGGTTTATTATCCTATACCAATCATTTCTCCTATTTGTGAACTTCTTATATTCCCTCCACCATGAGGCCAGTAACTTGTTGGTGTCATGGAACTCATAAAATATGACCACAAAGTCCGTATTTATCCTTTCCTCTGGGTCGATCCTTCGCCTGTGTTGATGGTTTACCCTTCAGATTTCGCCGATGCCGATGGTACATCGACGATTTTAGAAAATGTTTTCGTAGGCCAAAATTAGCGATCGGCGCAGCCTTTCTCCCATCTTTCCAATGCCGAAGGTACATTGAGGATTGATGATTATCGTTGTTATGTGGGAATTTTGATTTTTTTGGATTTTGTTGATGTCGATGATAGGCGCATGGGTCAAATTTTAAGTTGTGTACACTTAGTCTAAATGCCAAGTTTACTTAGAGAAAAGTCAACCAGTTCAACAACTCCAAATCAAACCGAATGTGATCGGTGATAAAACATAACAACAGAAAAAACCCATTGATCCATACACAACTGACTCTATTCAGAAATGACAAAGTGGTACCCAAAAGAAAAAATTAACAAAAACTTTTAGGGTGTGTTGAGTGCTCAACATAACCCAGGAGGAAGAGTTTATGATCGTCGGATCATAAGATAAACACACAGTTACCATAGGATCAAAGGTTATGGTGAAAATGGAAGGGGCTGAGTGATATCGATCATTGATCACATTAGGATCAACGATCCATATTGATTCGTGGAGTGACTACACATTTTCCGTCAAATATGAGAAGCATCGCAGGTGAAATATCCACCATTATATCACGAGAAGATCATTGGGTCACGATTGTGAAGTAAAGTAAAACCTCAGCCATCCATCACAACTAATGATTAAGTCAGAGTTGTCGACCATCAAGGCTTGGAGGTGATTAAGATTCACCAAAGTTGTGGGAATTGGATATCAAACTGTCCATTGAGTACATATATCGACAGAGGAGAGCGAAAGCACAAATTAAAGTTAAAAGGACATTATTTATCAGGAGGTAGTGCACTTTTATTAGGACCATTGAATAACTCAGCTACGTGTTGGTATAGGATCTATGCGCACAATGGAAATAGAGTTAATGAACTTTCATGTTGAAATGTGCAAATCGTAGTTCTCATGATTATATTAAATGGTGACCATTGATCCGGGCCAGTGTTGAAGTTATAGTTTAAGTGCCCATTTGTGTAGCTCTTGGTCACAGTCTTCATTCATATGAAGGATATATCTGAAGAGTAAGCGCTCAATCATATCGGTTGCAAGGTAAGCACCTTTTATTTGGCTATGGTTATGAGCTCTTAATCATATGAGAATGGGAGTGCATAGGTAAGAAGACACAGAAAACATGTGGAACCTTGTTTATTATCCAGGGAAAGATGGAGGACATAAACAATCCCTTTGAATAATCCCATATAATTGTAAAAACTATGATATTTTAGGATATATGCCCTAGTGGGGTTATCATGTGGTATCATAGAGAGAATACTCTCTGGAATGAGGTTACATTCTTTGGAATTTAAATTTCAATATTGTTGAGATTGATATTTTGGAGAAGAGAAATAACACTAATTTTCTTTGAAGAGATTGTTCCAACAGGTGAGGATTTGCATAATTGTAGGAATCAGAGGTAGAGCTGAATGGAAGACAAGAGAGTGTTTATTGAATTTAATCATTCCATCCAAAAGTAGAAATGATATTTGGAAGAGATATCTCAGGTATGATTATGATTTGATTTTATTCTGAGATATACTTTATTGCAGATGATAGCAACATGTCACAACAAGAAACTGTAGCAGAATGGATCTTGTGGAAAAATCAACAAGGTAGATTGTTGAAAAAAGAGAACATTATAAGTTCTCATAGGAAGTGAAGGTAAGAATTTTGATTGCAGGATCCTGACATATTTGAAATCTGAGGAGAAGAGTTCTCAAGATATTTTCTATTGCAAACAACCAATAGGATACTAGGAACATGACTTGGTATGAGTGACAAGTAGGAGACTTGTTGGAGAGAGATGAAGGAAGATTTTTGCAGCTCACAGGTGGGAAAGGAGAGTCCACAAAAGGATGAGGAGATGACTATTGATAGTCATGAGAGTGTTGGATCATGTTGTCATTGATGCCAATGGTTTGATTGATTGATTTCATTGATTGATGTCAAGTGATTGATTGATGTCAAAGGATTGATTGATTGATGATTGATGTAATATAATATGTATTGTCCATGATGAGAATGCATAGATGAATATGGATCAATGAGTTGTCATTGATACAGGATGAAGATGGATCGATGTGGTTTCATTGGTATATGATGCATTGTTGGAAAAATGTATAGATGACTCATTATTGTCTTATCATGATTGATAAGGTGCACA
>ML777944.1:334268-370786 GCA_009831015.1 Picea engelmannii | reverse complement strand
GGTCAGATCTTTGCTTGTGCTTCTACATCTTGAATATATTGTGATCTCCATGTGTTGATGAATCTTGTATGCACTTAAAAACTCAATAAATTAGTAGTAGTTAGTGATTCCAAGAAAGAATTTGGCTTGGGATCATTACAATGAGTGTCTCACAAAACACTTGAAGGATGTTGTATTGGAACAAAGAAAGTTGATACCAGCTAGGACTTAAAAGTTTTGTAATTTTGAAACTGATGTTTTGTGCATGATTGTAGGACAAAGGGATAGTAGAAGTAAATAGGTATTTGAAGCTATTATGAATATGGAACAGGATGAAGAAGTTCACTGGTATGAACCAGAGAAAGAGTTGATGATCGAGGATGATGTTGAAAGCCTCATTGATTGGTTGGAGGCATATGAGATGTCTCATAAAGGTGTGTTTGTAGACAGTCAAGCACCAAAGGATGGAATAATTGCATAATTGTTTCAAGCAAAGGGATACAAGAAAAATTCAGCAAACAGACCAGTAGAATATTGGAGTATTGGTTAAAAAAGAAGAGAGAGTTTATCTTCAACAGATAACCAAGCAGAAGGAATATAGTGTTCATATCAACACATAATGGAAACAACATAATTTAGTGGTTTTGAATCTGACAAATGGTGTATGTATACAGGTTATGGAGATTGGAAATCCATAGAAAGTAAGAAGATTCTAATTTCCTTCATATTTGAGATTGAGGCAACATTGCTTCAAGAAGGCAATAAAAGGGAAGATAGAAAGGATGAGAATGTTGAAGGTGTTGAAGACACAAATGAGACAGTGAATTGGCTTGAGAATATTTCTGTTGAGGAAATGTTGCATTGGGCTACACAGGAGTACATAAAAAAGGAGATGAAATTGGATAAGGGAAAATTTGCTGACTGGAGAAAGGTAAGTAAAGGTATGAATAATTTGGCTTTGATTTTTTATTTCAGTCAAATTCAAGAGTAGAATTTGTAGGAAAGATTCCATAACTTAAGTATGGAACTAGAGAATGTATATTGTTGGGTACATGAGTATTCTAAAATCCTTGAGAATGGCCAAAGATGTGAAGATGAGGTTATGATGCAGCCAATGGACAACATCAACAATAACAAACTAGAGCAATGACATGCAACCCAAGGAGATGATTTTGAAGGAAATCAAGGATTGAAAGAGGTATCAGAAGTGGATTCTATAATTGAAGAGTTATGGGAGTTGATGATGAAACAATCCTTATGGAGAAGCTTTGAGGTAAAGGAGATGACCAGTCAAAACTTATAGTTGACTAAAGAGAAGAGGATGAACCAACAGATAGCAACAATTGTGCAACAATAGGAGTGTAAAGAATGTAGACAACAACAAACTAAAGTTTTGGATCCAGGAGGACTTCATCAACCTATGAAATCACATGACTAGGAGGCCATGGATGTTTTCAACCTTAAGATTCTGATGTAGGAGAACACAAGCTTCTAAAACTAAGACCTATGGAGTAGACATAGGGGGTCTCTCAAAATTTTACTAAGGGAGTGTTGGCAGCAATAATATAATTTCTATTGTTTGTAAGCTGCCTACACAGGGTCTCTAAATTTTCATTACTCGTCATGAGCATTCTCACTAAATGACACTTGTCACTTGTCGCTTTTTACATATATTCTTTTCGATTTTTGTTTTCATGACTGTAAGCATGAAAAATCACGGCTGGAATTGACATTTTGTTTTGATTTGTGATTAAAGGAAGACTGTTCATGTGGTTTATTATAGAATTGTCATATTTTTCCTATGAACATTATTGTTCTCCTTGTTTATGACCCCTTGGTTCAAAATATGCCTTGGTTGCATAAGCGCAAGAACTCCATTCATTAATATTCGATTTTTATATTCATATTGATGGATTTTTTATTCACGAAACTTTGAATTATTCAATTTTTTGATGCACTTACCTTTGTAATCAAACTATGAACACACATATTTTGGTTTTAAAGTGTTATGATCCTAGTACATACCCAATGCTAAGGTGGCATACGGAGTACAACATGCCATTACTCCCGAGTATGGTCTCAGGCTTCACGATTTTGCTCCCACGCATGGTGATTAACGCCTCTGCCCACCGTTTGAACTGTCATATCATTTTTTTGATAAGGCTCGGGGTCATGGCTATGTGGATTTTTATCAAACCCTACCTATGAGTTCTGTGTTGATTCCCTTCCATTTTTCATGGCTCCAGTGGTAAGGATCGAGTCGAATAGCATCCAAACACTGCTATCATATGATAATGCCAGGGATGATTTACAAAGGAACGGTTGGCATTTGTTCATCGAAAAATTTAAGGGTTTCAATCTTCGAGTTTCCCAAGAGTTTGCCTTGACCTTCAATGGCCGCAGGGAAAAGATAGGTGACGTGCAGTTAGAAGTAAAATAAGAGTTCTTAGGCCAAGCCACGGGTTTACCAGTTGTTGGGCAAAAATGGTTCAAGAATGTGAAAGTTGAAGAGGTCCCCTGGACTTTGATGTTCACCTCACGAAAAATTACTAGTTGCGATCGAGGTATGCCAATCTCATCCTTAAAACCTATGTGGCATGATATACTTTCTATTGTGAATCAATTCACTACGTGTGAAGGAAGATTTGGATTAGTTTTCTTGTATCATCTGCGCTTGCTTATGAGTTTCATTGGCTTCCCGTTGAATATGCCCTACTTCCTGCTTAGAAGTCTGTATAAGATGGGTAAACGGTTTAGGAAGTAGAGGTCTTATTCGAGTTTATTTCACCATGGGCTCATTAAAATTATCCATGTGCACCAGTTGCAATTACAAAATGATTGTTGGGATGCATTTATTTCACGAAATGGCTTTGGTAACAGTGAGTTGGGACAGGTAGATAAATCGGCCATTGTTGAAACCCTTGTGAACACTACAGCCTCTCCTCCACTGCTCATTCCCTATGATCTTTCCCCTAATAATAAACCCTCGACCTACCCTAATGTCACTCGACAGAACAATCAACCGGGTTCGCATCCAAAAGATAGCACTAAAAATGTTAAAAACCCACATGGAAGAAGCTAAAGGGCGGCGTCAATGTTAATTTCAAGAATAAAAGGGCTGGTCGTTTGATTTCATGAAGTGTTTGGAATAAAATCAAACCCTGTGCAGACACAAAAAACACAATTGAAGTAAGTGAAGACTCAGATTCAAAAATTGAGAAATTTTTGGCTGAAGAAGACCCCGTGTCATACGGGCTCTATCCTGACACACCCTATGACTATGTAAACAACCTTACTCCATGTTTAAAGGGTAACCCAAAATTCTTGGGCATTCAACCCTGTGATAAGCCTACCTTTTGTATGGACAATTCTCCAGCCCTTAATGCTGTCAATGCCAATGCACAGTCCCTACAGCCACAGTGTGATAAGTGTCGATCCTGGATCGACAGGTATTATACGGTTGTGCCTTTGCTACAGTCTTGGCTTAAATCTTTAAAAGACCAAGTGGATTTGTTGACAAACGAGAACAGTAGACTCCAATCCATAACCCAAGCAAAGGAGAAATGCCTAAAAGCTACAGGATCTGTCATTTTCAAGAATGTAGAGGCAACAACAGCAATCGTAAACTCTAAGATTGCTTGATATGTTTTAATTCCACGATTTGAGGTATGATTTTTTTTAAATTTTAGTATGATTTTGTCACCCTCAAGTTAGGATATACGATTTGATTGAATAGATTATATTTATTATAAAGATTAGTTTGTTTTATTTATTGAATAAAATATGATTGTAGTTGCTATTATAACTAGCTACAGAATCGTAAGATTCTGTAGGCAATTAGAAAAATTCGAATTGCTTGATTTGACAATTGAAAACATATCTAAAATTTCCCCATTTTCATTTGTTTTCAGGAACCCATGATTTCCAAGGAGATATGAGGCACTGTTGAGATCTCCCAGCCATATCAACTTTGTTCTTTTAGTAAATAGATTAGGCTATTGGTATTTTTATTCAGTGAAATTAGGGAGGTTGCATCCCCCATATTTTTGAAACAGATTTGATATTATCAACAAGAAACAATTTTGTTTCCTGGAACCTATATAAGCATGTTATTTTGTATACATTTGATCATCTCAGCTTGGGGAAAGACTATGGATTTTTCATTTACAGACTTGAATGGAATATAATACTCGTCACAGGTTTAGCTTTTCCGTATTGTGGTTTTATTCAAGTCATGTTTATTTCGATTTGTAAATAGATTATGATTGCTTTCGCTGTCATGGTTTACTACAAGTTGATAGAATAAAAGTTTATATATTATCCATGTTTCATGTTCCAAATTTAACACACAGTAATCATTCGTTCAATTTGAATTAATAGGTTTATCTCTAATTTCGATCAAACATTTATACGCAAGTTCTCACAGGAAGAATTATCTTATTGTGGCTGCTTGTAAGATTATAAGATTACTATGACTCCATCTGTTATATGTTCTGTTGTCATTCAAACTTCATCATTGTTGCTTCACATTTATTAGCATCAACTTCAGGATCTCTCGCAGGTTTACCTCGTTAGATAAGGTGATTGGATGCTACACATTGAACAAATATTGGATGCGACAACAGGTCAGTTTGTTATTTGATTTCATTAGCATAATAAATATAGAAGTTCCTTGTAGTCAAAACACTTTTACCATCTGTTATTTCTTTTGTTTAAATTAGACAGTTTGATATTCAATTTCTTTTATATAAACATTATAAGAAGACAAATCAAAAAGATTAGATAATAGTTGTACTGTTGTTTAAAAATCAATTTACATTCGATTTTCATGGATTTAGATTAAAATTTGTATTTTGTACATATTATATATATATTAAAAATAGAATTATTTGTATATATTGTAAATATGATAAGTAGAGTTATTTTATAAGTATTAATTAGTTAAACTACAGATGTATATTGGATGTATATATATTTATTAGCGATTGTTATTTATTAGATCCTTGTTTTTCATTTAGTTATTTTTTCACTTTCTTTAGGACTTAGATCGGCCAACAGAGCCACTAAACTCGTCAGAGTGAATTAATCCAAACGGCTTGGGTTAATTGGACAACCCCAAACCGGATTCACTCCTCCAGTTGAGGAGCGGTCATTCTTGCCCGTCAACAAATGGCGCTAGAAGGAGGGCCTGAAAACTATTAATGGCACGAGGAGGTCGTAAGACTCCTCTGCCACCTACCCACTCACCTATAGTAACTAGAAGTTGTTCATACGACAACATTGTACCTCAAATAGAAACCACATCAAATGACAATCTATAGATAGCGGTTGAACCAATAACTCCAAATCCTTCGGGTGGTGACATACAAGAGATTGTTCGTCAATCCCTCGTAAGAACGCATAGTGCCTTAGCCCATATAATAAAACCAAACCGACCTTTGAATCAAACATTAGACTTCTCTGATATCAGAGAACAACTTGGAGGTACTGACCTTACCTTAAACCCTACAGATCCAATCCTCACTACTGCAGCAGGAGGATCTGGTATTCCACCATCACCACCTCCTTCTTCTTCTAGAGAAGAATCCTCTAACGAAGGTATTTCCTCATCCTAGCATTCGACACCACCCACACCTATGACCAATCTGAATAATCCTGCCAAACCCTGGCTCAACCAAGATGCAGTGGCTATACCTAGGCCTCAACATCCTTTACCCAAACACCTGGAGAAATGGCTCCCTAAATTTGACCCGGACTCCAAACAGATCGCTGAAGATAACATAAAAAAATTTATGTTAGCCATTAGACTCTGTAGTGTTGATCACGAAGACGTAGTCTGTAAATTGTTTCCCTACACCTTCGAAGGCAATGTCTCTACCTAGTACTTTGCCCAACAGCCTCACCCCATCATGTCATGGGAAAAATTTGAATCATGTTTCCTTGAGAAGTTTGGAGACAACAAGTCTCCTGAAGTTCTAGTCATGGAGCTTTCTAGTCTAAAAATGAACCCCAAAGAAAAGATCAAAGACTTTAATCAAAGGTTCTTGACACTAAAGAACTATATCCCTATGGATTCGATGCCTACTGAGAATCTTATTGTCGCATACTACACGCAAGCATTACATCAAAACATAGCCATTTGGGTTAAGAGATCCAAGAAATCCACGTTGTTAGAAGCCTTTGAAGAGGCCAGTTAGATCGAGAAAGACATTCTTAGTTTAAAAGACACTACTAGCAATGAGATAGAGACTAGTTCATCCTCCAAGAAGAAAATCGAAATCCTTCCTAGACCTTCCCAGAACAAAGCTCAACCTGAGAGTTCGGATTTATAAAACTTACAGAAAGTCATTGAAAAATTGTCCAACCAAGTTATAGATTTGAAAAGGTCAACTGAAGAAGATTCTTCCAGCAAAGGGCCTTACAAGCCCCCCTTTTAGGAATCCTTTCCCCACCAACCGACCTAATTCAAATACTAAAGTCCTAAATCTAGAAAGCCTGCAATTTTCTATTCAAAAGATCCTAGAAGCACACGATAACTTGATTGCTCTTGAGATTCCTGAAGAAGTAGCTGAACAAGAGAGGGTAGAAGAAGATGAATCCTCTCCGAATATTTTCGGACATTTTTCAGATAGCATTTTTCAAGCTAATTTTGAAACAATGCATCCTTACAATACTAGGAGCAAGACAGCAAATAAGCCTTCTTCTGAAATTACGACGACTTTGCCTAAAAAATAGTCTAAATCAACTGAGACTAAACAGAATTCAGTAAACCCAAGTTTAGATTATGATTTAATTGAAGATCTAAAAAAACTTAGGGTTAATATTTATGTTTACGAATTATTAAAATTTATTTTTCTTCTGCAAAAAATGTTGCAGAATATTGCAGAGAACAACAAAAATAGCAACCCAAACAGCAACAAAGGTGTTCAAAATAGCCCCAAAATTGCTCAACAGGCCTCCGCCAAAACTACATCCAAGCCTCATGATAAAAGAGACCTTCTTATAAACAATGTAACAAATGTAGATAAACCAGTTTCAGAGGGTGTGAGTAAAAAGCAACAAATTTCCACCATTAATACTTGCAGAAATGTCCCTCCATTTTTGTTGACTTTTGAAATTTTCAATCAAAATGTACATAACTGTATGGTAGATTCAGGTGTGTCATCTAACATAATGCCTTGGTCTATCTGTCAAAAGATCAATGGCAAAGTTCAACCATCCAGATTGAAAATTATCCAGCTTGATCGAACTAGTGTTAAAGTGATAGGGGAATTAAGAAATGTGCTTATAAGATTGTCGTCTAATCCTAAAGTTCATCAAGCGATTGATATTATTGTTGTAGATATCCCAGAAGTTTATGGTTTGTTTTTAAGTAGAGATTGGTGTTGGCAACCATTTTGCGTTTTTATCTTTTGCTTACAAGCTGCCCACACAAGGGTTCTGAACCCTAAGTACTTGTCGCAATTCTTGAAAACAAAATGACACTATTATCTTGCACTATTTGTACACCTGCCTTTCATCTTCGTTTTCATGACTGCAAGCGTGAAAAACTTTAATTTCAATTTATTTCGATGGAGTTAAAATCGTCACTGGATTATTATGATTACACATGTTCATGTGGTCATTTCACCTCTAACTCAATAATGGTTATACATGCGTCAAAACACCAAACTTTTATTCACTTTGCATTTTTTTGGTTGATATGACTTCATTTTATAAGTTTGTGATGCAATGATATTCTGATGATTGTAATTGAATCCTTGATATAATGATGGTATGATGTTATATTGTCTTTGATCGAATTCCTTGGGACAATGGTTTCATAGAACGCATACATTTTATGATCAAATCCTTGGTGCTTTATTCAAAATGATTGTTTTGTTTTAAATCATGCAAAAGCTATTATTTGTTCAAATATTTGGATCGACTTGTCATGTTTTTCAATGGTTATTTGCTTGGCATGTCGTTTACATTGTTTTTAACATACACCAATAGTGATTTGAATCACCAAAGCGTCGTCAATTGTACATATCGAAATGACTGTTTTGCATGGTTTTATTTCTTTCCACCACCCACGCACATATAGGAATTAATGTCTGCCTTGTATCTCGGTCTACCTCTGTTTGTTTTGGGAAACCTGTGAGCATTTGGTCCTGTTTCGACCTCATCTAGCCTCCTCACCGTTTACCCTGTCAACTGTGTGTTCTCTCCTATGAAACATGTAGTGCGCATAGAACCTAATGGCATCCAAACACTACTTTTATTTGACAATGCTCGTCAGGACTTGGAGAATAAGGGCTGGTTAGTTTTTATTCAAAAATTTTAGGGTTTCAACCTTGTGGTAGCCCAACAGTTTTCCCTCACATTCGATGGATGCAGGGCTAAGGTTGGGGACATTCAACTCAAGCTAAATGAAGAATTCCTCAGTTCAGCCACGGGTTTGCCAGCTAAAGGGCAGAGGTGGTTTAAGAATTTGAAGGTGGATGAAGTGTCGTGGCCACTCCTATTTACATCAAGGAAAATTGTCAGTTGTGACAGAGGTATGCCAGTCACTGCCATTAAGTCTAGGTGGCATGATCTATTGGCAATTGTTAAGCAATTCGTGACTTGCAAAGGTCGTTATGGTTTAGTGTTTCTTTACCATCACTGGTTGCTTATGAATTTCATGGATTTCCCTGTGAATATGCCTCACTACCTCCTACGTAGTCTGTATAAAATGTCTAAACGATTTAAGAGGGAAAAGGTTGATTCCAGCCTTTTCCATCATTGCTTGATCAAAATCATTATTGTTCATCATTTGAGGTTGAGTGGTGACTGTTGGCAAGCTTTCTTGTTCAGGAATGGCTTTGCCACTCCCGAGTGTATTCAAGTGGACAAGACCGTGGTCTCTGAAACCCTTGTTGGGTCAGTCATGCCACCTCCTACCCTCCTACCCATTGTCAAACCCTCGACATACCCCAATGTTGACCTACCCGACACTATGCCCAACCCGTGTTTGAAAGACAATGCTAAGACTGTTAAGAGGCCTATAAGAAAAAAAGGGAAGGGTAATACAAATGTCAATATAAAAGTAAGGAAAGCTGCACACTGGGTATCTAGGTGCGCTCGGAACAAGCCCAAACAAAACATAGACCTGAAGCCTATTGTTTTGAGTGAAGATTCGGACTCTGAGATTGAACACTTTTTGGCCGAGGAATACCCTTACTCTCATGGCCTATGTTCTGTTGAACCCTTTGACTACGTGTTCAACCTTCCACCATGCCTAAAGAATGACCCTAACTTCACTGGAATTAAGCTTGACAGTGGAACCCCTGGTAATTTAAAAGAACCCTCACCTATAGTGGCTTGGCCCGATCAACAATAGTGCACTCAATGCAACTCTTGGTTGGAACGATACTACACAGATGTCCCTCTGTTGCAATCCAAAATTAAGTCCTTAGAGGACCGGGTGACTGTGTTGTCTAAGGAAAATGTTAGGCTGCAAGCCAACGATAAGAGACAAAAGACCACGGGTTCTATCATCTTCAGAAATGTTGAGGCATCTACTGCCTTCGTTAACTCAAAGCTATCCTGACCAAATCATTTTCCTACAGCCCAGGTATGTTATTTCAATATCAATTTTTAGTTTGAATTAGCATAGCCGATTGTGTTTTCTATGAATTAGTTCTGTTTTGTTTGAATAGATTCAAACACGATTCTGTTATTTTCAAATTACCAAGAATGATTTCGTTTTGAATTATGTTTGCATTGAATCAATACAAAAGATTTTTTTGCTAAATTTGAATATACCTCTGTTTTGATTGAATCGATTTAATATGATGTTGTTGTTCTTGAATTAGTATGAACGATTGAATTGGCTCTGAGTTAGTTTGATATAGTTCCCTTTTGTTTGATTCAAAAATGATTCTGTTGGTTTTGAATTAGCATAGTTGATTGTGTTGGCATTGATTTGATTGCTAAATCGCATACAATTCTGTTTGGATTAACACAACTTTGTTGTCCTTGAATTGGCATAAATGATTGTATTCATTTTGAATTAGTAACAAAAGAATTGTTTGAATGCATACATTCTTGTTACCATTCGATTAATGCAATACGATTATGTTAGTTCTAAATTGGCATAAAATATTTGGTTAGTTTTAGTGTGAATGTTTTGCTTGTTCTGAATTGGTAATGAAGGCTCTATTTGGTTGACCACATACATTCTTGTTATCATTTGAATTGATTTGAAAATGATTTTGTTTATAAATATGACCAGCTACAAAATCATGAGATTCTGTAGCTAGTCATAAAATTTGGATTTTGTTGATTTTACAATTAAAACATTATCTAAAATTGTTTACTTTTGCCTATCTATAGGTACATACGAATTTCAATGGGAATTGGATCTGCTGTGGTAGTTTAGAACATACTTTTTGTTACATAGTTTTGTTTCAAGTTGTTAGTCTTAGGCAGAAATAGGAATCTGGGAGATTGTTCCCATTTTTTTGTGAACAGTTTTGATACTTTCCACAGGGATGTTTTACCCTGTGGCCTTTATATACACATTATTATTTTTAAACAACCCATCATGGTTGGGAGAACAAATACTATGGACTTATGATTATACAAACTCGAATGGAAGTGGATTTTTTGTAACAACTTTAGCTTTCAATTTATCATACTTTCGTTCAAGTTTTGTGCATTTAAATTTGTAATCAAATCATCGACTACTTTAGTTATCAGGATTTGTTACAGGTTGATGCGTTATGATTTAAATTCTGTCCATATTTGATGTATCTCGTCTTACTCATAGAAATTACTCTATTTGAATTTAATTAACAGAAGGTTTTTCTTCTTAATTAAATGAACGATTATATGCAAATCTTCGCACTGTGATTTATCTAAATGTGATTTATCTAAATGTGATGATATGTAAACATTAAGATTGTTGTCATTTTATGTCTTGTTTGTTCTGTCATTCAAAGAGCACAGTTTCTTCCTGTTTACAAGAAGCTTGTGGAAAATCTGGTGCAGGTTTACTCCCATCAAACAGCTAAATCAAGTATTTTACACAGGACAAATAGGAAGCATTACTTCAGGTCAGTTTGTTATTTGCAATTTAATAGTTAATAAATTCGAGAATTATCAGTAGTTTAGATAGATATATAGTTCAGATTTAAAGTTAGGATTGTTATTTTAATTGCTTAGCTTAGATAGCTTTCATTTTGTTCCTTTCTCATAAAAATTATAAAAATCAAAAATAATAGTTTCGTTGTCATAGGACAGTTCACAAATGATTTTTGCAGGTTTCCGATTTAAAATCTGTAATTTGTGAATACTGTATATATATAATTGAGATTTAATTCTGTCAATAGTTGAACATTTAAATAAGTAGAATTATTGTTTTATGATATTAGTTAGTAAACTGTATATATAGTTTTCTATTTGTATATAGTTTGTTGTAGTTGCTTTTTTTTCACTCAGATTAGTTTCTTTAATTTAGTTTTTCTTTCGTTATCCTAGGACTTAGATCGGCCAACAGAGCCTCTAAACCCGTCAGGATGGATTATCCCAAATGGCTTGGGTTATATAGACAACCCTGGACCGGATTCACTCCTCCAGTTGACGAGCGGTCAATTTCGCCTGTCAAAAATTGGTCAGAACAATTACATGGCTATTTGCAACAGATTGGTCTCACTTATGGCTGCCTGAGAATGGAAAGCCTAACAGAATCAAGGTAAATCATGAACATTATCTGAAGTTCACGGTGACTGATTTAAATGATCCCAATGAACCATTCACTCCTTCTGCCAATTCGCCTGAAATATAGGGGATGGATACTTTTTTCGACAATTTCATGGCCGAAACTTATACTATCACTGACCCAGAACAGTAGTCTCAAATTTTGGCATATACACAGCCAACAACTTCCTCTCAGTGGTCACATTTAACTGACGAAAATCAAATATGGTCTCTGTACTTTGATGGGTCAAACTCTAAGGAAGGAGCTAGTGTAGGTTGTGTTCTCCTCGATCCAACAGGTAACAAGACTCTGATTGCTTGCCGGTTAGAATTCGAATGTACAAACAATACAGCCAAATATGAGGCACTCCTACAAGGCCTCAGAAAAGCATTAGATTTGAACATTCAAAATTTGACTGTCTTTGGTGATTCGGAAATCGTGGTTAGACAGGTAAAAAATTATATCCACTGTTTATCTCCGCACCTTAAAATCTATCAAACTGAGGTATGGAATTTGATGAACAAGTTTTATGCATTTAACATAAATTTTATTCCTAGATTGAATAATTCAGAAGCTGATTTGTTAGCTAACGTCACTTCAAAACTTTTTCCTGCAGAAGGATTATCTTCGAATGCATTTTCTGTCGAACTGTTGATCAGACCATCCATCCCAGACAACATCACGAATTGGAGAGTCTTCAATGACAATCAACAGATTATAAGTTTTCTGCATATGGAAGAAACTTTCCAGGGCACGGTGATCGACAAAGGTACCCATGACAAAAATCTTCGTGACTTTACGGTAATACCAGATCCGAGATCTCCATAATCTTCATTAGACATGGTAAACTCTATCCCGAAATCTGTGTTTAGATTAGAAAATTTTTATGATCTTCACGACAAGTTCAGAAAATCTGTGAACTGTAAAACAAATAGTTCCTCCTTGACGCATGAAAAGGTAAATTTGGGAACTAAAGACAATCCACGGTGCATTAATTTAGGGTTGGGGTGTTTTGAGCAAGAAAAAGTAGCATTTATTAATTTTTTTAAGGAATTCAAAGATGTTTTTGCCTGGGCGTACGACGACCTGAAAACCTTTGATCCTAACATCATACAACACATTATTCCCATGAAACCCCAAACCCAACCTTCTCAACAAAATTTAAGGAAAATGCACCCAAAACTCGAACCAATGGTCAAGAAGGAATTAAACAAACTCCTAAACGCTAAGATAATTTTCCTAGTTAGGCACACACAATGGATCTCTAATCTTTTCCCTGTCAGAAAGAAGAGTGGTGAAATCCGACTATGTGTCGATTTCCGAAATCTTAACCGAGTGTCTAATAAAGACAACTACCCTGTCCCTCCCATGGAATAGATCATTCAACAGGTATCTGGTTCTAAAAGATTATCCTTGTTGGATGGTTTTTTAGGGTACAACCAAGTCTTTATGTCTCCTCCAGACCAACTCAAAACCACCTTCCACACTCCATGGGGCACCTACGCTTATAGAAAGATGCCCTTTGGACTCATAAACGTTGGTGCCACTTTCTAGAGAGCGATGGACATCACTTTCCGCGGCTTAATCAATCAATCTATAGTAGTTTACCTAGATGATGTCACTATCTTCTCGAAAAATAAACAAAATCATCTAGCTCATTTAAGATTCGTTCTACAGCGATGTCATAAGTACGACATTTCTTTGAATCCTAAAAAATCTATTTTCACAGTAGAACAAGGTAAACTCCTTGGATTCATTGTATCGAGCGAAGGGATGATTATCGACCCTGAAAGAACTCAAGTCATTTCAAAACTACCCCGGCCCCCCCCTTGTCAAAAATCCCATGCAATATTTCTTAGGTCAGATAAACTTTGTTAACAGATCTGTCCCCAGCTTTTCAGAAATGGTGAGACCATTACAAAACCTAATAAAAAAAGATGTACAGTACCATTGGAGACCTTTAGAAATCCAGGCTTTTGATTCAATAAAAAAGGCCATAATAGACGCTCCTTCTCTAATGAGCCTTGACTTTTCGCAAGACTTCACCCTCTACACGTTTGCCTCCGACCGATCCTACGCTGCCATCCTAACTCAAAAGAATGCTGAAAACAATGAAGTCCCAATCGCCTTTATGAGTTCAACCTTCAAGGGGGCGGAACTTAATTACCCAGTAGTAGATCAGCAAGCCTATGCAATTTTAAAAGCAGTAAAGCACTTCCGATCTTATCTGTTGAAATCTAGGACGAAAATCATTGTCCCTTACCCAGCCGTCAGAAATTTGTTAGTATAGAAAGAACTAGGCGAAAAAGGGCAAATTGGGTCACATCCTTGCAAGAATATGACATAGAAATCACCCCAGCACAAATTGTAAGAGGCCAAGGTTTATGCAAATTGGTTATTGATTCAGCTGTAGGACAGCAAGAGGAAAATGATATGTTAGATCTAGGACAACATTATCAAAATCAAATCTGTTGTGCGTAAAACCCTGTTAGTCCTTGGTACAATGACATAAAATTCTATCTTATACATGGATCAGCCCCTCGTCACCTTGATCCCACAAAAAGGAGAGCACTAAGATTAAAATCTTCTTCTTTTTAGCTGATTAATGGTATTTTGTTCCATCAAAATTTTGATGGAGTACTTATGCACTGCCTTGAAAAGGATGAAGCAGAAAAAGTCTTATTGGAATTGCATGCAGGAGAAGCTAGTGGGCATTTCGGTGGAGACACCACTGCCCATAAAGTATTAAGAGTGGGTTATTACTGGCCTACCCTTTTTAAAGATGCCCGTGCTTTATGTTGCAAGTGTGTGATTTGTCAAAAAGCGTCCAGACAGATACAGAAACTAGCTTTCCCTTTGCAACCAGTTTCGGTAGACTCCCCTTTTTGGCAGTGGGGTCTGGATATTATAGGCCCAGTCAATCAACCATCCTCGCAGCAGCATAAATATATCTTAACAGCCACATATTACTTCACTAGGTGGTCCGAGGTTGCCCCATTAAAAGCTGTAAATACCAGCCAAGTAATATCCTTCTTGAATTCAAATATTATTACACGTTTTGGTATCCCTGAATGCCTGGTATTTGATAATGCTTCTTATTTTCCGTCTCTTGAAATGAGTGATTTCGCTCTAGAAAAAGGAATTAAATTAAAGTACTCTGCCATCTATCTGGGCTGATAGAGTAACTCCTAAAAGTGATGTGGGTAACTCACCTTTCTTTCTCGTTTACAGCAGAGAGGTGATTCTTCCACCACATGTCCTTCTTCCATCTCTGCAGTTATCGCAAAAAGTACACGAAGAAGACCGTCCCCCTTTGGAGAATCGAATTAATGCTTTGTTAAAATTAGAAGAAGTGAGGGCTCAAGCAAAATGGAAATTGGATCAACATCAACTCATTGTTAAAAACTGGTTTGATTACAATTCAGCCTCTGACAGAAATTTTGAGGTAGGTGACCTTGTCCTAAAATGGGACAAACCTCATGAGGGAAAATGAGAGCATACTAAGTTTCAGAACTTGTGGTTGGGACCATTTTCAATTGTTGAGAAATTGGGTCCCAGTTCCTTCCAATTACAGAATTTAGAGGGGCAGCTAGACACCTTTCCGGTGAATGGCCAATCTCTAAAAAGGTACTTTGCCTGATCACGCTCCCATGCACACTGTGTAAATATTTTCTATTTTGTTTGTTGTTTGTTTTTCTTTGTTGATTTGTTTTGATTTTTCCTTTATTCTTATCGGTCTTTCTTTTTGAAGCACACATGCCTGCATCACGGGCTAGCTCATACGAAGAGAACAGAAAAATTTCCCCTCCAAAATGACTGCTGAAAGTTGTTTAAACATCAATTGTGGTATTTCTCTGAGTTTGCAGCCATGTTGAAGATAACTTGTTGTTTGAAAAAGGTTTCTTGATTTCAATCTGCAACTGAAGGTATTCACGATCATCCATAAATATTATTTTTACGTTGTCCCTGTTCCTTAAGAGAACAACTCAAAGATGTCTCCCTGCTCTTGAAAGTCGATTTTATTAACAAACTATTTCCAGATCTTAATGAAGGACAACTAAGAAATTTCTTCAAGGTCTGTGACATACTAAAATGTGTTAAAAAACTAGAATTTTCAGCGTCAGCCCGCTCTATTAAATATCTTTAAAAAACTAAATAAATTTTCAGAGAGCTGTGGGAAGTGCTTGTAAACCCGCCAGGATACTGAACAGGTCTACTAGCAGTGGGTAAATGCATGCATGACACCAAGATAACTTCATCAGGGTACTGAACAGGCCCGCTGGCAGCAAAGCAATGTTAGGTATAAGAAAATTCTCATATATGGATTTTGTTTTGACCTTAAATGTCCTTCATTCTGATCTGGAACTTCTTGACAGGATACAGATATCGGAGTGGGTTAATTGACATCCCTAACGAGGCTATGGATGCCTTCTAGCAGCAGCAGCCCTGTCAACAGTATTGAAGATTTTAACTTTAATATCGTAACTCTCTTATGTTAAGATTGTTGTCAGTTTTTGTCTCTTTAAAAATAACAATTGTCTGAAATTGGAATGCATTATAATTATTTACGATGTTTAGACATCTTTTAGGTTGTTTTCGATTCAAAGTTTTTTCTGATTATCTTAATATGAACTCGTCATTTGGCAGAGATAACTGCTTCTCCCAGCATGTCGCCATTTCTGGTAGAAATAATATAATTTCTATTGTTTGTAAGTTGCCTACACAGGGTCTCTAAATTTTCATTACTCGTCATGAGCATTCTCACTAAACGACACTTGTCACTTGTCTCTTTCTACATATCTTCTTTTCGATTTTTTTTTTCATGATTGTAAGCATGAAAACTCGCGGCTGGAATTGACATTTTGTTTTAATTTGTGATTAAAGGAAGACTGTTCATGTGGTTTATTATAGAATTGTCATATTTTTCCTATGAACATTATTGTTCTCCTTGTTTATGACCCCTTGGTTCAAAACATGCCTTGGTTGCATAAGCGCAAGACCTCCATTCATTAATATTCAATTTTTATATTCATATTGATGGATTTTTGATTCACGAAACTTTGAATTATTCAATTTTTTGATGCACTTACCTTTGTAATCAAACTATGAATGCGCATATTTTGGTTTTAAAGTGTTCTGATCCCAGCACATACCCAATGCCAAGGTGGCATACGGAGTACAACATGCCATTACTCCTGAGTATGGTCTCAGACTTCACGATTTTTCTCCCATGCATGGTGATTAACACCTCTGCCCACCATTTGAACTGTCATAGCATTGTTTTGATAAGGCTCGGGGTCATGGCTCTGTGTCTTTTTATCAAACCCTACCTGTGAGTTCTGTGTTGAGTCCCTTCCATTCACCATGGCTCCAGTGGTAAGGATCGAGTCGAATGGCATCCAAACCCTGCTATCATATGATAACGCCAGGGACAATTTACAAAGGAATGGTTGGCATTTTTTCATCGAAAAATTTAAGGGTTTCAATCTTCAAGTTGCCCAAGAGTTTGCCTTGACCTTCGATGGCTGCAAGGTAAAGATAGGTGGCATGCAGTTAGAAGTAACAGAAGAGTTCTTAGGCCAAGCCACGGGTTTACTAGCTGTCGGGCAAAAATGGTTCAAGAATGAGAAAGTTGAAGAGGTCCCTTGGACTTTGACATTCACCTCACAAAAAATTACTAGCTGTGATCGCGGAATGTCAGTCTCATCCTTAAAACCTAGGTGGCATGATCTACTTGCTATTGTGAAGCAATTCATTACGTGTGAAGGAAGATTTGGATTAGTTTTCTTGTATCATCTGCGCTTTCTTATGAGTTTCATTGGCTTCCCGTTTAAAATGCCCTACTTCCTGCTTAGAAGTCTTTATAATATGGGTAAACGGTTTAGGAAGCAGAGGTCTGATTTGAGTTTATTTCACCATGGGCTCATTAAAATTATCCTTGTGCACTAGTTGCAATTAAAAAATGATTGTTGGGATGCATTTATTTCATGAAATGGATTTGGTATTAGTGAGTTGGGACAGGTAGATAAACTGGTCATTGTTGAAACCCTTGTGAACATTACGACCTATCCTCCATCGCTCTTGCCCTGTAATATTTCCCCTAATAATGAACCCTTGACCTACCTTGATGTCACTCGACAGAACAATCAACCGGGTTCGCATCCAAAAGATAGCACTAAAAATGTTAAAAAACCCACAGGGAAGAAGCTAAAGGGCAGCGTCGATGTTAATTTCAAGAATAAAAGGGTTGGTCGTTTGATTTCATGAAGTGTTCAGAATAAAATCAAACCCTGTGCAGACACAGAAAACACAATTGAAGTAAGTGAAGACTCAGATTCAGAAATTGAGAAATTTTTGGCTGAAGAAGACACCGCGTCATACGGGATCTATCCTGACACAACCTATGACTATTGATCCTGGATCGACAGGTATTATACAGATGTGTCTTTGCTACAGTCCTGGCTTAAATCTTTAAAATACCAAGTGGATTTGTTGAAAAACGGGAACAGTAGACTCCAATCCATAACTGTTACCCATGATTTTGGTCATCATGATGGTGTTTTGATGATGGTGTACTCAGGCTCCTCATAAGGACTTTCTCCTGAGAAAATAGACATTCATCTCTTCCCAGAAAACATACCTTTGAAGAGAGTTCGCGGGCTGCTAATATACTAGGGTGCGAGAATGACCCATTCTCGTAGGCTTCCTTAAGCTAGGGTGTGAACTTCTCACACTGTGCTACATAGCTAGGGTGAGAACTTGCTCTAAAGCTTGGAAAAAGATGAATTCTCGATGTTTCTAGAAGGGAATATTCTAGAAGAATGGGTTAGCATTCGAATGGTTATCCTTGTACTAGATTCCTTGATATTTTAGGATCATTCTTATAAAAGTAACCATCTCATTCTCCCCTATATATTGATGGAATTCTCATGGAAAAGATTAAGCAAGATTCATTGGAGAATTGGTGAAAGAATTGTGTGAAGGACCTAGATTGAACAGGAGCTTGGAGACTCTAGCAAGTCTATCAATAGGGTTTGATCTTCTTCATGCAAGGATTGAGCAAGTGTGTGTGTGGAGCTAGGAGCCACCGAAAGGAAGCTTGCGACATCAAGGCGATCAGGTTGTAATTTCTACTTTCAATTAATATGATACAGTGGCATGTCTTTTTCCCATAAAGTTATTCTCACTTTATTGTGTAATTCCTTGATCATACACATAAGTTGACAGTTGAATATATTTTTCTATATTCACTTTGGTTGGTTTGTGTTGTCTTGGTCTGGACTTCACGAGAGCAACAGAGTGAAGCGGGAGCAACAGAGACCCTAGGAAGCAATACAAAGGTATGTTATTTGTTCCTTCCTGCTAGCTAATTCAATGGTCTAAACTTAGGGAAAGATTCATGTCCTGTCCTATTTTGTTCTAGATCCAGGTGGATCTAGGGAGCTCTGTTAGTGTCTGCACCTACCGATTAGTCCGATAACAAAATTGGCAACTCCGTTGGGGATATAACCCATTTTCTTTGTGGTTTTTGGTATTTTTCTTTGGCCATTTGTTCTTGCCTTACCTTTATCCATTCATATCAATCTCTGAGTCTTCAGGATACCTTGATAGACCCTCTCAGTCCAGAGGCCTCTTCAAATTTTGTGTCATTTTCCAAAAATTTGATTAATTTCAGACATTCTCGCACTGCACTCCACAGTAGCCTGCGAGAATATACTGAGCTTGCACTCTGCCTTTAGGTTTAGTGCGAGGTTCTCGCACTCTGCTTAAAGCTCACCTACGAGAATCACCTATTCTCGCACTGTGTAACACTCTCAACCTGCGAACCCTATTTTTCAAAATTTTGGCTTTAAGGATTTTGCATGATCAACTGCCCAGATTAGTATAAGTGCCTAACAAGAGTGTTTTGGACCACTGGTTGATGTTTTCTTGTCTTTGAACAGTCTTAGGAAATCAAGACTCTTCCTGTCCATTTTTCTTGACTTTCGTTTCTTGACTTCTCTTGGCAAAGATATACTCTCTGATTTTGGAATCTGAGTGTGCTTGTTTAGTTAACAACCAGTGATCATTTGAAAGTTGAGCTTGTTTGTCTTTATCATTTGCTCATTGTTTGAAAACTCATTTTTCTCATGCAATTGAAAAGACTAGTTTGGTTTGCTTGTTATTTTTGTTTCCATTGAAAGAGTGGTTTGGGTTTTTATCGATTGCTTGTTCATTGGTTTTTTTATTTTCTACACTCTCACCTTCATGGTGTAGGTCCTTTTTGAAAAGTGAACAAACGTTTTTCTTTCAAAAGAATTTTCATTGTCAAAAGTATTGAAAATCAATTGTTGAAATTATTGAAAAAGAAACAATAGAGAATTGTTATTTCTTGCGTGATTTGTTGCAATTGCATTTTAGAGGAAATTGTGTCTTGTAGTTCAAGTTTGATCCGGAAAACTTATCTTTCCCTCCCGTACATAGGATTCATTGAACAAAAATTGCTATATTTCATTCTTATCCATGCATCATTGGGTCAGAGTCTTATACAACATCAGTTTCATCTTCACTTCCTTTCAGTAACAATAGCTATTAATAACACTGCGCAATTGTAAAATTTAACTAGTAACTCTTTTCTAGGGCTCTATTACACCAACATTTAGCTAGGCTAGTGCTTTGGAATAGGCAAAGAGATACACTCTCCAAAGAAAAAAACACACAATAGCATCTTGTGTTAAGGAGTGTCAAATTCCATTTACAACATCTTGTCCTAGGAAGCCCTTCTCACAAAAGGGTCAAGCACGAGGTCGCATTGATATTGATAGAGTTACTCACCTTGCTTTGTTCATATCGGTGTAGAGATTACATGTATTACGGGGGTCACTCAGAGGTATACCCACAATGATGAGTGGAAGCCTTTTGAATTGATTTCGGGCTAGATACCTTGCCCTTGTGTGTGGATCGGACTGTCGACTGTCTCCCCAGGATTTGTTGTTGTTGGTGGTAACCTTAGTGGCCTATCTTTCTAGAGTCTTACACAAGGTGATTGTGAAGGTGAAAGTCTTCACAGTACCTAGAATCAAGATTGGCCAAACTCACTCGGGCTCCTTGGAGGGTATACCCATGATTATGTGTGGGAGCTTGCACCAAGGTGTAAGTCTGTTAAGCAGGTCGTCAGCGTAACTTTTCCACCCTATCCCAGCCCCTTCTCATCTCATTGTTGCGACGTTGGATTTCATCACCAACTAGTGACTTCGGAATTAGAAGGTCTTGTTTGCTTGGTGTTGCTTCCTAGATTTTGTTTACTAGCGCGTGTTGTTTGTTTACCAAAGTTGACCATACAATTTTCTTCGTAAGTTTGTCACTCCTTTACAATATCTCCTCCACGTTGTTCACGTAGAATGCAGGGTTTATCTCTAAAGCATCTGGAAGGTTCTCAACCCTTGCCTACAAGTTCACTAGAGGGCTCTCCTCCATAGAGTGTAGTCCAAGTTGTCGCCATGCCACAAGTGGAATGAACTGACTCTCTCGAACATTTCTGAATTACTAATACTCGAGAAGACTTTCAACTTCACCCTGATTCTAAGCGACCGTTTATGCCACTGAATTCTTCCGGATACTTAGTTGTTACATCTTCTGGATCACTAGTTGGACCTTTTCCATGCATAGAAGGGAAAGATCTTTTTTGGTCTATGGGTGTTTTTCGGTGAGACCTTTTTGGTCCAGGCTCACCTGTGATTTCCGAAATCTCTAGTCCAGAGACAATACCGTTTACTACCGCCTATCACTTTACCGTCCCTATCGAAATGGCCCATCACACAGATACTACGAGTGTTCACACTGGGTTTACCGTGGTTAGTCTCACTCCCATCAGCACACCGCAAATGCCCAATGTCACTCCGACACTACCACCCGGATACCATGTGTTGAATGCTTCCATTCCCACTCCTACGCAAACCCCATCTGGCTCTCCTGGTGGTCCTTCTTCTTTTGGGCACTCTCTTCCCAGTTTTATTCCAACACTCCCTCAATTTCCTTTTGGAGGACCTTCCTCGTCTTCTACTGGCAGTCTTAATCCTAGTGGCACTATTCCGTCATTCACACCAAATTACCAAATTCCCGTTAGTGGACAATTTCATCAAGGTGGTATGACTCAATCCCCTCTCAGCAGGCAAATTCCTCTGGGAATGCAAATCCCAATTGGAACACAACCCCCAATTGGAACACTACCCCCAATTGGAACACCACCTTTGATGGGAGGACCAACCCCACCTTATGGACAACACATACCTCCATCCTTGGCCCAGTATTGGAATCAGTTGATACAACATCCTCCTCAATCGACTGCGGGGCAGCAGTTTCTAGCTGCATCCGTAATACCCCCTAGTATGGGCCAACCATATCCAGGTTCGTTCAATCCTATTTGGGGCTTGACTGCTCAAACTCATGTCCCTGTTCCAGGGTACAATCCCATGAGCTACTATCCTCTTCAACCACCACCGAATATGTCTGGGTCTTCACATTATATGCAGACTAATTATGGTCCTACTAGTTTGCCGACAGGGCTTCCTCCCTAAAGCCACCAGTACCCACAAGTGAATTGACAGTTACCCTTTCTGGCCACTTTGGATATTCTGTACTTGTCAAGGATTTTAAATGATCCAATTCGTCACTCTCCCCAATGGCCTACTATACCAGCCAAGCTACCATCGGAAATTCCTAAATTTAATGGCAAAGTGGGAGAGGACCCAAACAATCACGTTATGACTTTTCACTTATGGTGTTCATCCAAATCGTCGATGGATGACTCTATTCGGTTACATCTTTTTCAACGAACCTTCATAGGTTCTACTGCGAAGTGGTATATCGAATTACCACGAGGTTTCTTCTCTGATTTCAACACCCTAGATATATCTTTCCTCACACACTACTAGTTACTGATTCGTTATAACACAGGGAGCGAGATTTTGACTTCTTTCAAACAGAACAAGGCCACTCATATATCCGATCACATTCATGAGTGGCGATGGAGACGATGTCTCATTAAACTTGAACTCCCCGATTAGTTACTGGCAAAATCGTTCACGAAATCATTTGTGAATGACATCAGTCTTGACATCGCCATGGGTGGAGTAGTCATGGAAGAAAAGGCCATAAGTCGTGCTCAATATCTTAACCTCGTTTATTCACAAACAGATACCCTTTACGATTTACTACCTGACTTACCTCGTCCTTCCACTTCCGCCACCTCCAACTGCTTCACATGCAGCTGATGGTGTGATTGGAACTTTCCAGGCCCAACCAAATTCTGCCTCAAGCGCAAACCCCAAACCTGCTTCTTCTAATGTTCAAAATGCTATGTTTCCTACCCCTCCCACCGGCAAGACTTCTGAGGTAAATGTAGTTCAATCTACCCCAGCCAGTAAAAACAAATCCAAAAAGGGAAGGGGTAAGAATAAGGAGGACAAAAATACTTCTCAAGCAAAGCGAACCAAAACTACCCCTGTTAACGATCAGGATAAGCGCAAACCATGTTACCCTTGTCGTATCTGTGGTGATGATCACTACACGAAGGATTGTCCACGACGCGCCGAGGTCACTAAGTTCCTTCAAGGAGCTCCAAAACCACTTGCTCTGGCCATTTTGTCCCAACCCTTCCCATCTCAACAACAGGCTCAGTTGGTCATTCATGACTAACCCTCTTATTCTACTACATCTTATGTATTGATGTGTACTAGTGATTCAAAGCATAATGACATTGCACTCACCACTCGAGCCAAAGATTATTCTCCCTCTAAAGAGAAGGTTGATGATCTACCTCCTTCCTTGATACAACCCTCTCCCACGACTCCACCTACCAACGGTCCTCTTCATCTCGAACGACCGAGCCTCAACATAGTTCTTCGACCCCCCCGAAGGGCATCATTTGGAAATCGGCTTTCAATCCACATGCTCGTGCTGCCCAGAACTAGAGCATTGTTGAAGATCTGGCCCAGGCACCTTCTGCAATGTCAACCCTCAAAGTCCTTCAGAGTTGTCCCACACAACAGAAGGCACTGTTGAAATCTATCAGTGGAATTGATCCAACGGATACGAATTTAATAATCTTTGACTTGGATGATCACATTCCAAGGTTACCCCCTCAACTCGCGTCCCAGATCCAAGTGATTGTCTCTGACAAAAAAAAATTCCGAACCGTTATCGACGAGGGTGCCTCGACGTGTGTCATGTCTCTTACTTACTAGAAAGCCATTGGATCTCCCCCTTTGAATGAATCTCAGAACACTCTCAAAGCCTTTAATGGCTCTGGTTTTAAGCCCTATGATGTCCTTCCTTTTTTGCCCATCACACTAGAAGGAAAAATGGTTCAAGTTGAAGTGGAAGTCTTCGATGCTCCCCTTGATTACAATCTTCTACTTGGCCGCAACTGGATCAATTCCATGCACGCAGTTGTGTTGACCCTTTTTCAAGTGGTACATTTCCCACATCAAGGGAAGGTAGTCACTGTCAACCAATTAGCCTTCTTTAACTCTGATACCCGTAAGGGCAATGTATCGTTCATTGCTAAAACCCCACCAGGTTATGAGAACGTCAGTGTAGGCCTTATCAAAGACTCTTCGTTGATGGGTACGTTCCCCATTCCACCACCCGATGTTCCACACTCGTTCGTTGCTTCAATAAACATGATCTCTACCTCGATTCACAAACTTCCTACGTCTCATGACCCCTAGATAGTACTTGACCCTGGAGATTATCTTTGTTATGGCGACAAAATGCCATTTAGTCCAGTTAAATCTGCCTATCAGGCCATTCAATCAGGGACCCCTTCTACCCCTTCTCTTGGTGAGTTGTCTCCCAATCCTTTTCGTGTCATTTTTCCCACTGATGAGATGATCATGTCTATCATGGAGGACACCCATTGGGATGATGGACAGCATCGTTCCATCCTCTTTCTGGAGCAGCATACCATTGAGAACTACCAACAGATTTCGACCCCGTTGACCGTTGTTGTCATCTCAACCATTCCTGGGTCCACACACGATGTGTTTTCTGAAGGGAACCTCGGCAATATCTCGCCCATTATTCCCCTTAACATATCCATCAAACCTGGAATTGTCTAAAATGTCCATATAGGATCTTCGTGTTCTTCTGACGAAATCGTCACCTATACATCCCTTTTCAAAGAGTTTCGTGACATCTTCGCCTGGAGCTACGAGGAAATGTCAGGTATCGACCCTGAAATTGTGATACATGAGATCAAGACATACCCCGATGCTAAACCCATCCGGCAATGCCCTCGTCCAGTTCACCCCTGTAAAGAAGCTGCTATCAAGCTCAAAGTTGAGAAACTTCTTAAAGTCGGCTTTATTTATCCAGTGGCTCTCACTGATTGGGTTTCCAATCTTGTCCTGATCGACAAGAAACAAGGAACCATTCGTGTATGCGTTGATTATAGGGATATCAACAAAGCTTGTCCCAAAGACAACTTTCCTACCCCCTTCGTCGATCAGATCGTCAACGATTGCGTTGGAAGTGAAATCTTCTCTCTAATGGATGATTTCTCTGGGTATAATCAAATCAACATTGTTCCCGAGGATCAACATAAGACTACTTTTATTTGTCCTTGGGGTACTTTTGCCTATCAAAAACTCCCTTTTGGTCTCAAGAATGTTGGTACAACTTTTCAACGTGCTATGTCTTATTCTTTCCATGATATCAAGCACATCGTTCAACCATATTTAGATGATTTACCCACTCATTCAATGCACAGAGTCGATCACCCAACCCACCTCCAAGCCATTTTCGTCCGTTGTCGGATCTATCGTATCCATTTGAATCCTCATAAGTGCGTTTTCTATGTGGAATCCGGTCACCTTCTAGGTTTTATCGTTTCGCGTCAAGGGATCCGGGTGGATCCTTTAAAGGTTGAGTCGATCCTTAATCTCCCTCCTCCTTCTACACTTCGCCAGTTGCAAAGTTTGCAAGAGAAAGCAAACTTTCTTCGTCGTTTTATTCCAAATTACGCCGAGATAACTCATGGATTCACACAGTTACTTAAAAAGGGCTCTGAGTTCATATGGGATACTATCACCAACAATGCTTTCGAAGCTTTGAAATTATCCCTAACGTGTGCTCCGCTTCTCTTTCCCCCAGATTACAGTCACAATTATTTCCTTTACCTTGCTGCCTCGGATTACACCATTGGTATGGTTCTTGTCCAAGAGGATGATGCTAACGACGAACATGTGATTTACTACTTGAGTTGAATTCTAACGCCTACCGAAATCAAGTATTTACATGTCGAAAAACTGGCCTTAGCTGTCGTCCAAGCCATCCAACGCTTCCGGCACTATATCCTCTCGCGCAAGACTACAATGATTTCTAACTACAACCCTATGCAACACATTCTCACACGTCAATTGCTAGGGGGAAAATACTCCAAATGGATTGTGATACTCCAAAAGTTTGACTTGGAATTCGAACGCGCCAAGTCTAAGAAGTCCTTAGTGTTTGTTGAGTTGATATGCGACTTTCCCAATTCTAAAATGAAAAATGTAGCAGCTGATTCATTACTCGATGAATCCCTTTTCCTCATCAGCATTGATGATATTTGGTATGGCGATATCATTATCTATCTCCAAACCCAGACTTTCCGGCCAACTTTGTCTAGTACTGAGCGACGTCGAATACGATACCAAGCTCGTCAATATATTATCCTCGGGGATACTCTTTATCGTTGGGGGATTGACTCCGTTTTTCGACACTGCCTCACTCGACAAGGCTGAGCGAGCTCTGAATGACTGCCATTCTGGAGCCTGTGGTGGTCATATGTCTGGGTATGCTACTGCACAAAAGATCTTATGACCCAGGTCTTTTTGGCCTTCTTTATTTAACGACTGCATAATCGTTGTTCAAAAATGCCATGCTTTCCAGACCTATAATAACAAGATACGGTCACATCCCGCTCCTCTTCACCCTGTGGTCTCCGTTGGTCCCTTTGTGAAATGGGGCATCGATTTCATGACATATCACCCCCACTCGACCAGGGGGCATGGGTACATCATTGTAGCCATAGATTACTTTACGAAATGGGTTGAGGCGATGCCGACATTTGACAACACTGGAAAGACCACAACATTATTCATTTTTAATCACATCATAGCTCATTTTGGTGTTCCCTAGGCTATCGTCACTGATCATGGTAGCCACTTTCGAAACTTCATGATGTCCAAACTTACTGAAAAGTTGGGTCTTCGCCATGAAAACTCAACACCCTATTACCCACAAGCCAACGGCCAAGTCGAAGCAATTAACAAAGTTCTCATAACTATGATCTGATGAATGATAGGGATTAACAAAACAAGTTGGCACACAATGTTGTTTTCAGCATTGTGGGCTTACCGGACATCCATCAAGTTCGCTACTAGGTTTACACCTTTCCAGTTAGTCTATGGATTGGAAGCCATTCTCCCGATTGAATGCGAGATACCCTCTTTAAAACTAGTTGTTGAACTCCTACCAAACACTTCTGCTGAAGAAGAACATCTATTGTATCTTATGCGATTAGAAGAAACTCGACGCGATGCCACCCTAGTCATAGAAGCTCAGAAAAAACGTGTCAAGGCCCAATACGACAAAAATGTCAAGCCTCGCGTTTTATCCAAAGGTTATCTTGTTCTCCTCTATGAACAAGATCGAGATATGCTAGGAGCTGGAAAATTCGAAGCTATGTGGCGAGGTCCTTATATCGTTCGACGAGTTTTGGAAAAAGGGGCTTACGAGTTAGTAGATTATGATGGTATCCCTTTGAGTGAACCCAGGAATGGGTTGTACTTGAAGAAGTACTATGCATAAAATCATCTGTGCACGAGTACTTGTATATTTAATGTATCATACTTCTTGTGTGTTACTATAGCTTTCTTTTGTCGTTATTTGGTCTCTGCCCTTATGTGACGTGTTTGATTTCTAGATTTTGGAGTCTTCGCTACCCTACATTGGCTTCGCTGATGGCGCTATCCGTAGTACTCAAAACCTTGCTTCCGCTGCATGGGCAATTTACGCCCCTACAAATGAACTTGTCTCCTTATGAAGTGTGTGTCTCGGTCGTGCGACCAACAATATTGTGGAGTATAGCGCCGTTATCGAAATACTAGTTGATGCTATCTCGCTCAGAATACGTCATTTGGTTGTGCAACTCAATTCACAGCTTGTAGTGCTACAGTTAAGTAATGTCTATACTATTCGAAGTCCTACTTTGTTACGGGTGTATTTGCAAATTCGCCTCTTGGAACGTTATTTTGATTATATTGAATATCAACATATTCCTAGATGTCTAAATATATTAACTGATGCATTGGCTAACTATGTATTAGACAAACATTTGGATCATATATATTTTAATCACATCAATTTCTACACAACACTAGATAAACTGGTAGAAGCCATCTGTATATATAACGATCAAAAGAGTTTTTTACAAAAAGTTATATCCAAAGACCAAAATGTCCAAATCTAAAGCTCATAGCTTCTACAAAATGATGTCATGGATGACGTTCACGGTAACACATGACTGCCCGGGCAACTCTATGGAGAAGTCAACTCATGGACTCTGACACTCCTACTGAATGATGCTAATCATGTTGTGGAACCTCTCCAAGAGGCATGTCTGGAATATCTGTTGTCAAACTCTCTAGGTTTTGTTCCACTGCATGATAATCCTCGACGTCCCATTGTGGCACTGGCACTACCTCTCCTCGCCGTTGAATGGGAGAAGTACCAGGAGGTCGGTAAGGTCCCACATCTATGTCATCAAAAATGAATTTTGCATTTAGTCTTTGGACGAACATATAAAAAACATTTGCATATGATAAAAATTCACAAAAAAATTTAAAAGAAAAAATGTGTACTTCTTACCAAGTTCCCCCCACTAATCATCCTCTAGCAGGACTAAGTCCGGATCTCCTTAGAAATCCAACCTGGCTTAAGCATAATCGTAGACCATCAACATCTGTGGTCACATCCAGTCGAAGAAGGTATCATCATACTTGATAATTGGTCCAGCTACGTGCCGGGCCATCAGCTGACACCATCTCAGCATTCTTGGATCTGTAGGAGCTGAAAAATTCCACTCAACCTGCAGCCTCAATAATGGAACCCTCTCGATCAAGAAGGACACCAACAAAGATCCGTACCCAAATTGATTTAGGTTGCCTCGTCTGCATTTGGTCAACTTCCTTTTCATGCTACGAAGCACAGCATCTGCCCAGTTAAAAATCCGAGGTTCAATACACTCTATGGCATACTGGAAGTAACTCTGTAGCGCCATGTGAGGAGCGGAGCTCCCCGCCATCTAATCTATGGTGAACAAGATAGTACGGAGGGTCAAATCCCGTACTCCCCAAATAAATACTTTCCCTTTCTTCCTTTATGCCTTGGGAACATAGTGTAAGTGGCAGTACTCACTCATGGGTAGCCCACCACCTCTGCTACCAGTCAGGTTCATGTGGTACCCACGCCATGACAGTCCAGTCAAGAATTAAATGTCCTCAATATCTAAGGAAAATGTGTGAACCCCTACATGAAATACCTGCTAATCGGGATCCCACATATGCACAAGGTACTCTAATAACCTGATTTGGGCCCTCATGCCAGGGATACGAAAGTACTTCAGAAGACCACAGTTTCTCAAAGCGTCAATAGTGGGTGGATGATTTCCGACAATGGCATTTTCTTCTTCGTGCTCCCTTTCTCGCCATTCCAGAACCATTGTGATGGCCAACTACCTGCATAGGAAGCACAAAAAGAATATTAATAACTTTACTCACAATTTGGTTTTCTTTCATTAAGCAAAAATTCAAAAAAAAATTATTCTTTGCGGTTCTCGCAAGTGCCCTTTAGGCACAATGCAAAAACCTCGTAGGCTACTGTGGGCTCACCTGCGAGAATGACCCATTCTCACAGGTCCTGTGTAGTTCACCTTCAAGAATGGCTGAGAGCAAGAATGGCTCACAAAACCAACTCAAAAATGTGTTTTTACCAATGAAAATGAAAATTTAAACCATGAAAGAGTAGAGGACAAAGAGCCTACCTCACTGTCGCTGACGGCTCATCGAATAGATGCTCGTAACTCCCGCAATCTGACGCTGAACTTCGAGGGTAAAAAGAGGGGTTTTGGGGCTCAAATAGTGGAAAAGTGAAAATGATGTGGTAAAAAGAGTTTTATTTCTTTATATTGACTTTTACCATGTTATTTAATTTTTAATAATTGTTTATTTATTAAAACCTAAACCCTAATGCCCTTTTGAGTGTAACTTTTGCAGGCGTAACGACTTTGATGGTCATGTACAGGGATGCGAACATATTTTTTCTTCTTCATCGCATGTTTTGATTATTTTTTATGGTTTTTGTATAAAACCTCGAGCTGGGTCTTTGTCCGTTCTCACGCTCGAAAATACATGAGAACGCGATCGAGCATACTTTTATCACTTTTTCGGGCTCAACAAGGTTATATGAAAAAGGAACCTTCCTGGAGTCCTCTTTAAGCTCTTTTCAGACTCTCTAAACATGAAAATATAGCCAAGCGACCTTGTTATTTTCACGCTCGATAAAGTATTTGAAGAAAGCGTCTAGTGAGCGATAATTTATCTCTTTTTCGGTCTCATCATACTATTTTACGAAAATGGAACTGAGAGAGTTCTCTTTTAAGTGTTTTTCCAGACTCTATAATCATGAAAAACCTTCGAGTTTTCTATCTTTGGACTCGTTAAACAAACATCGACAGACCCATAATGGGACCGAACCACTCCTTCTTAGGGTTCGTTAAACATACTCTGAAGGACTTATCCAAAGGATAAGCTTATAATCAACAAGCATATGTTATCCTCCTCATATTAATTTGGGAAAGGGATATGTTATCATCTTCATATTAATTGGCAATAAGTGTCACTCTTGAACATGACACCCCCTATTCATTATTTGAAGCCAGTTTGGGAAATCCATTTGTCTCTCATTAGATTTGCTACAAGGTCATTTTCTGTGTCATCTTTGAGTCAATGTTGCCAAATCATTGGTCGTGTCGTTCATATGTTGAAGAGAAGTTCATCTGAAACCTCTATTGAGTCGGCCATCTGCAGTTGTCCATTCTCTCTGTGTCGGCCTTCCTTGTGTCCAATTCAACTTACATCATACTCTGTTTCACCTTCAAAATCTGTTACTCATTTCATGTCATTGATGGGGGATACATCAAGGCCCTCATGCGACAAGTTTTGTTCCGTTGACTTCATCTCATTATCCAGAAACAAGACTTAGAAATTCTTTGGTACCTTGGAACTTGCATGCCTCAATGGAAAGTTTCCTCGCTTTCGACAGTGGGTTTACATTATTGACCCCTGATCAAAAGATTCCGTCAAATGTTCGACTTCAACTCATTCATTCACATTCGAAGGATTGTACTAGAGTACCTTGGGAGTCATTGACATCAATGGTGATTTCCCTCGCACTTGTTAACAGTTTCATCAATGACCAGCAATCAAGTGGTTTCTACCATGTTCGACTTCAACACATGTAATCACATGGTTAGATTTGTACTTTTGGGCAACGATATTTAAGACCCTGGATATCATTTCTTGGTCCAGGTTGCGATTGAATATGTATAATTTGTGACACATAGATCCACTTTGTATGTCTCGTGGCTATGTCGTCTTAATTTGAATTTTCTCGCATAGATCCAGAGTGTATTCTTGGTGGCTATGCTATATTTTGATGGCATGGATCCACAGTGTATGATTGGTGGCCATGACCTATGTCTACAATGTCATCCATCTGTGATCTGAGTATGGGAATGCCTACCTCAGAATTAATATATATGATATTCTGCAAATGCTTTGTTGTTCGCAGGTTTCCAATTAGGTGTGCTCCTAGTTTCTGACACACACATGCAGCTTACAAAGTCTTTTGGCTGTCACTGATTTCGGCCTCATACTTTGGGGGGAATTCTGTTACCCATGATTTTGGTCATCATGATGGTGTTTTGATGATGGTGTACTCAGGCTCCTCATAAGAAATTTCTCCTAAGAAAATAGACATTCATCTCTTCCCAGAAAACATACTTTTGAAGAGAGTTCGCAGGCTGCTAATATACTAGGGTGCAAGAATGACCCATTCTCATAGGCTGCCTTAAGCTAGGGTGCGAACTTCTCACACTGTGCTACATAGATAGGGTGCGAACTTGCTCTAAAGCTTGGAAAAAGATGAATTCTCGATGTTTCTAGAAGGGAATCTTCTAGAAGAATGGGTTGGCATTTGAATGGTTTTCCTTGTACTGGATTCCCTGATATTGTGGGATCATTCTTATCAAAGTAACCATCTCATTCTCTCCTATATATTGATGGAATTTTCATGGAAAAGGTTAAGCAAGATTCATTGGAGAATTGGTGAAAGAATTGTGTGAAGGACCTAGCTTGAACAGGAGCTTGGAGACTCTAGCAAGTCTATTAAGAGGGTTTGATATTTTTCATGCAATGATTGAGCAAGTGATTGTGTGGAGCCAAGATCCACTGAAAGGAATATTGCAACATCAAGGTGATCAGGTTGTAATCTTCTACTTTCACTTAATATGATACAGTGGCATGTCTTTTTCCCATAAATCTATTCTCACTTTATTGTGTAATTCCTTGATCATACACATAAGTTGACAATTGAATATATTTTGCTATCTTCACTTTCGTTGGTTTGTGTTGTCTTGGTCTTGAATTGACGAGAGCACCGAAGAAAAGTGGGAGCAACAGAGACCCTAAGAAACGATACAAAGATATGTTATTTGTTCCTTCCTACTAGCTAATTCAATGGTCTAAACTTAGGGAAAGAGTCATGTCCTGTCATGTTTTGTTCTAGATCCAGGTGGATCTAGAGAGATCTGTTACTGTCTGCACCACCGATTAGTCCGATAACAATAACCCAAGCAAAGGAGAAACGCCTAAAAACTACAAGATCTATCATTTTCAAGAATGTAGAGGCAGCAACATTAATCGTAAACTCCAAGATTGCTTGATATGTTTTAATTCCACGATTTGAGGTATGATCTTTTTTAAATTTTAGTATGATTTTGTCACCCTCAAGTTAGGATATACGATTTGATTGAATAGATTATCTTTCTTATAAATATTAGTTTGTTTTATTTATTGAATAAAATATGATTGTAGTTGCTATTATAACTAGCTACAGAATCGTAAGATTCTATAGCCAGTTAGAAAAATTAGAATTGATTGATTTGACAATTGAAAACATATCTAAAATTTCCCCATTTTCATTTGTTTTCAGGAACCCATGATTTCCAAGGAGATATTAGGCACTATTGACATCTCCCAACCATATCAACTTTGTGTTTTTAGTAAATAGATTAGGCTGTTGGTATTTTTATTTAGTGAAATCAGGGAGGTTGCATCCCCAATATTTTTTAAACAGATTTGATATTATCAATAGGAAACAGTTTTGTTTCCTGGAACCTATATAAGCATGTTATTTTGTATATATTCGATCATCTCAACCTGGGGCAAGACTATGGATTTTTCATTTACAGACTTGAATGGAATATAATACTCATCACAACTTTAGCTTTTCCGTATTGTGGTTTTATTCAAGTCATGTTTATTTCGATTTGTAAATAGATTATGATTGCTTTCGCTGTCATGGTTTACTACAAGTTGATAGAATAATAGTTTATATATTATCCATGTTTCATGTTCCAGATTTAACACACAGTAATCATTCGTTCAATTTGAATTAAGAGGTTTATCTCTAATTTCGATCAAACGTTTATACGCAAGTTCTCACAGGAAGAATTATCTTATTGTGGCTGCTTGCAAGATTATAAGATTACTGTGACTGCATCTGTTATATGTTATGTTGTCATTCAAACTTCATCATTGTTGCTTCACATTTATTAGCAGCAACTTCAAGATCTGTCGCAGGTTTACCTCATCAGATAAGGTGACTAGATGTTACACATTGAACAAATATTGGATGCGACAACAGGTTAGTTTGTTATTTGATTTCATTAGCATAATAAATATAGAAGTTCCTTGTAGTCAAAACACTTTTACCATCTGTTATTTCTTTTGTTTAAATTAGACAGTTTGATATTCGATTTCTTTTATATAAACATTATAAGAAAACAAATCAAAAAGATTAGATAATAGTTTTATTGTTGTTTAAAAATCAATTTACATTCGATTTTCACGGATTTAGATTAAAATTCGTATTTTGTACATATTATATATATATATATATATATATATATATTAGAAATAGAATTATTTGTATATATTGTGCATATGATAAGTAGAGTTATTTTATAAGTATTAATTAGTTAAACTACAGATGTATATTGGATGTATATATATTTATTAGCGATTGTTATTTATTAGATCCTTGTTTTTCCTTTAGTTATTTTTTCACTTTCTTTAGGACTTAGATCGACCAATGGAGCCACTAAACCCGTCAGAGTGAATTAATCCAAATGACTTAGGTTAATTGGACAACCCTGAACCAGATTCACTCCTCCCATTGACGAGCGGTCATTTTCGCCCGTCAACAAATGGCGCTAGAATGAGGGTCTGAAAAATATTAATGGCATGAGGAGGTCGTAAGACTCCTCCCCCACCTACCCGTTCACCTATAGTAACTGGAAGTCATTCAGACGACAACATTGTCCCTCAAACAGCAACCACATCAAACGACGATCTATGGATCACGGTTGAACCAGTAACTCCAAATCCTTCAGGTGGTGACATAAAAGAGATTTTTCATCAATCCCTCATAAGAACGCACAGTGCCTTAGCCCGTATAAGACAACCAAACTGACCTTTGAATCAACCATTAGAATTCTCTGATATCAGAGAACAACTTGGAGGTACTGACCTTACCTTAAACCCTACAGATCCAATCCTCACTCCTACAGCAGGAGGATCTGGTATTCCACCATCACCACCTCCTTCATATCCTTCTTCTTCTGGAGAAGAATTCTCTGATGAAGGCAGTTCCTAATCCCAACCTTCGACATGACATACACCTATGTCCAATCCGAATAATCCCACCAAACCCTGGCTCGACCAAGATGCAGTGGCTATACGTGGGCCTCAACATCCTTTACCCAAACACCTAGAAAAATGGCTCCCTAAATTTGACCCGGACTCCAAATAGATTGTTGAAGATCACATCAAAAAGTTTGTGTTAGCCATTAGACTTCGTAGTGTTGAGCATGAAGACGTAGTCTGTAGATTGTTTCCCTACACCTTCAAAGGCAATGCCTCTACCTGGTACTTTTCCCAATAGCCTCACACCATTGTGTCATGGGAGAAATTTGAATCCTGCCGAATATGAGGCACTCCTGCAAGGCCTCAGAAAAGCATTAGATTTGAACATTCAAAATTTGACTGTCTTTGGTGATTCGGAAATCGTGGTTAGATAGGTAAAAATTCTATCCATTGTTTATCTCCGCACCTTAAAAGCTATCAAACTGAGGTATGGAATTTGATGAACAATTTTTCTGCATTTAACATAAATTCTATTCCTAGATTGAATAATTTGGAAGCTGATTTGTTAGCTAATGTCGCTTCAAAACTTTTTCCTATAGAAGGCTTATATCCAAATGCATTTTTCGTCGAACTGTTGTTCAGACCGTTCGTCCCAGACAACATCACGAATTGGAGAGTCTTTGATGACGATCAACAAATTATAAGTTTTCTGCATATGGAAGAAACTTTCCAGGGCGCGGTGATCGACAAAGGTACCCATGACGAAAATCTTCATGACTTTACGGTAATACCAGATCCAAGATCTCCAGAATCTTCATCAGACATGGTAAACTCTATCCCAAAATTTGTGGTTAGATTAGAAAAAATTTATGATATTCACGACAAGTTCAGAAAATCTGTGAACTGTAAAACAAATAGTTCCTCTTTGATGCATGAAAAGGTAAATTTAGGAACTAAAGACAATCCACAGTGCATTAATTTAGGGTTGGGGTGTTTTGAGCAAGAAAAAGTAGCATTTATTAAGTTGTTTAAGGAATTCAAAGATGTTTTTTCCTGGACATACGAGGACCTGAAAACCTTTGATCCTAACATCATACAACACGTTATTCCCATGAAACCCCAAACCCAACCTTTTCAACAAAAGTTAAGGAAAATGCACCCAAAACTCGAACCAATGGTCAAGAAGGAATTAAACAAACTCCTGAATGCTAAGATAATTTTCCCAGTTAGGCACACATAATGGGTCTCTAATATTGTCCCTGTCAGAAAGAAGAGTGGTGAAATCCGACTATGTGTCGATTTCTGAAATCTTAACCGAGCGTATGATAAAGACAACTACCCTGCCCCTCCCATGGAACAGATCCTTCAACAGGTATCTAGTTCTGAAATATTATCCTTGTTGAATGGTTTTTCAGGGTACAACCAAGTCCTTATGTCTCCTCTAGACCAACTCAAAACCACCTTCCGCACTCCATGGGGCACCTACGCTTATATAAAGATGCCCTTTGGACTCATAAATGCCAGTGCCACTTTCCAGAGAGCGATGGAAATCACTTTTCACGGCTTAATCAATCAATTTGTAGTAGTTTACCTAGATGATGTCACTATCTTCTTGAAAAATAAACAAGATCATCTAGCTCATTTAAGATTCGTTCTACAGCGATGTCGTAAGTACGACATTTCTTTGAATCCTAAAAAATCTATCTTCGCAGTAGAACAAGGAAAACTCCTTGGATTCATTGTATTGAGCGAAGGGATGATTATTGACCCTGAAAGAACTCAAGTCATTTCGAAATTTCCCC
>ML777944.1:296841-308181 GCA_009831015.1 Picea engelmannii | reverse complement strand
TGTTGGAATAATAGAGAAATTAGGATAATTAGTTAAAATATGCTTAACTAAGTTATTGTGTATCTTCCATATTTAGGTTTGATCAGTTTCAAGATCCACCTTTGTAGGAGGTTGTTGTAAGCACCTTGTGCTATATAAGTGTGTAATTGATTTACATTAATACATAACAGTTTATGGAGCGTAGACTCACTCACTGGTGATGTGCCCTTGTGGCCTCACATTGTGTTTATTTTAACAGCTTTAACATGTTCACTTTTTCACATTTACCTAATCATATTAAGAAATTACTGTAAAGCCATATAATTGCCACTAATATCTATGCAAGATTTTATTGCCACTCAAATAAATTACAAATAGTTCATAACTTCCTTGCATTTATAAATGCATGCTTTAACATGTTCACTTTTTCACATTTACCTAATCATATTAAGAAATTACTGTAAAGCCATATAATTGCCACTAATATCTATGCAAGATTTTATTGCCACTCAAATAAATTACAAATATAATTGTTGAAATGTGAACCGTAAGTACATTTAGATTACACGTTTGAAATGTGAACAGATTTTTGTAATTAAATCGCATGGATACCATAGATGAAATATCTTCCTGCAGATATGAGATTGTGTTCATTTCAACCAATATCTCCTCGGTATTTTTCCTTGGGAAACTGGTCTAAGGCTCTGCATTGTTTTGTACTACCACTTCTCCAGTAATTTTTGATGTAATTCTCCGTCCTTCTTGGTAAACTCCATGCAATGCGAGACCACTTGACCATTTGCATATCTGCATGGATTATGTAGCAGCTCAGTTTTGTATATATTATTTCGTTTTAAAACTCTAATTAAGGTTTCTGCAAAAATTAGGGTTTGTTTGTAATTTAATATGTTAATTAAGGTTTGATTGTAAATAATATAGAGCAAAAAAGAATTATAGTTTATTTGCAAATGAGATATACTTTTAAGAGTTCATCAACCACAATTATGTTGCTGTGCTAGTATGAAATATGCTGTGCTAGTATGAAATATAGTTGATAGAAGAAAAAATTCTACAAAAGTTTGTAATATCTTCTAATATAGAACATTATTTTGAAAGTTTGCCATAGGCAAGAGAGGGTTGTTAAAATGCTTCCTGGCAACGTTTTGTCTGTGAATGAACTTGTGGGTCTGTGGGAGAAGATTATTGGCAAAACTATGGAGAAGGTTTATGTATCAGATGAAGAGTTGCAGAAAACAATTGCAGGTTCTCCTTTCAGACTGGAAACAAAATTTCCTTTAATTCCATATCCATATCGTTTTAACAATTGTGCATCCTTTCAATAGCTTGCATTAGAAACAAAGAGCGCTTGCATTATAAATGTGTTCTATTCCAACAGTTTTATGCATTTATTATTTATTTCGTTGCTTGATGCACTGTCTTTATGTTCCTTGATCTTTTTACAGTTAAACAATGCTTAATTTTGATGTGAAATGTTGTTTGTCGTCCATGATGCAGATGCTCAAACCTGGGATGAAAAGTTTTATTTGTCTTGCTGTCACTTTGTTTTCCTGAAAGAAAGGGAATTTAAACAATTTTGAAATTGGACCTCATGGTGTGGAGGCCACTCAGCTCTACCTCGATGAGCGCCGCCCTCACCAACGAGAATACCTGCCTGGACGGATTTCAGGTCGTTAAAGGGAGGGTTGAGGCCATGGTCACTGCTCGCGTTCATTATATGTGTAAACTCATCAGTAATGCCCTCGCTCTCATTAACCGATTCGCCGCCACTGGATGAGGATAATCAGATCCATGTCTGACACCAAAGACCTTCAAGCTCTTTTTAATATAATGTAATCTGCATATCATAGCATATCATAGGTTCTTTTCTTCTGTCGTTCTGGGATTATGCCAGATTCAGGGCTTTGTTGGCTTGTTAATTTTGCACCGTGGTGATATAATGTATGTATTGTTGATAAAAAAAATCCAAGCCTTTTGTTAGGCTTGGGATGATAAAATAATATCCATGTAGCTTCAGAATTCCTTAACCCAGTGTTAATGGTTGTATGAAAAGTGTGTTTTTCTTTGAGCTGATAGTAATATTCATGAAGGGTAGTTCATTATCTCGTGTAGTTGTATCTACATGAATTCCATAATTGATCGTCTCGTTGCAGCCGCAGTGGCTACATATTTGCTTTTAGGTTTCTGATGAGCTCAGATCGTTTACATCAACTTTCTTTTCTTTTCTCCAGTACCAACAATACAGCCAATAATATGGACCTCTCAGAGCATTCACAATATGGACCCCTCATTAAAGCTGCAACATGAGGCTGCACTTTTAAATGCTGAAATGCAGAGAGCTTATGGCGCCCCATAGTGCACAAGTTGCCTAATTATTGGCCCTTATTGGCCCTTAATGCAGAGAGCTTATGGCGCCCCATAGTGCACAAGTTGCCTAATTAAGAAAGGGAATTAAACAATTTTGAAATTGGACCTCATGGTGTGGAGGCCACTCAGTTCTATGTTATTCCCACATAAAGTAGTGCCACCACTGCATCAAATGACAGAATCGCGATAGACTCTATGGGTTCATCTATGATCTTGCTTGATTTTCATTACAGATCCATGAAAATTTGAGTTTCATGACTTTGACCTCCCTATTCAGAATTCCGACAGAAAATTTGAGATTCTTTGTATCTAAGACTGAAAATGAACCGATTTCCGGAGACAAGCCAACAATACATAACCTAAACAATATCTAAAATAGTCCAATCCTAGAACTGTCTATGTCTGCATCCATTTCAGATTTTCTCCTCTTAAGAAGAAATGCCATATTAGCTACATAAACCAAACACTAATTAATCCCAGTGGGATACCGTATGCCATATGCCCTGCGTGTCTACAAATGATGATCATGCCATGGTATGGAGGGCATCTGTATGTATGTGATCATTATATGATATATCCATCATCCATGTATGCTTGAGAATAATCGATGCCAGGACATTGTACTTTTGGGCACCCTAGTAACCATCTTTATTAGTTTTCCGTATTGTGGATATTGCTTTCCATAAGTGGGGGTCCATTGTCCGGGTCCATTGTCCATTTGAAGTTGTACTTTTTATTTTCTTGTTCTCCTTGACTCTGTTTCAACGAGTTGAAATAATTTATTTTCTTATTCACCTCGACTTTGTTTCAACATTGAGTTAAATTGAGAGACATTTCGTACTCAACAGCTGGAATGTAGGGAGGTTCCAACTGTATATAAACTTTTTACAGAGCACCATCATTATAAAATCCATTCCGGAGATTCAGTAGGATTCGACCACAAGACCTCCTCCCATCTCTTAGAGAAAGGTACCGTCTTACCGTCTGAGCTATCTCACGGGACTTGGGAGATTCCAACTTGCAACCAAAGTATTTATCTTACAAAATAGGTCCATGTTAATTTCATTGTTTTTAGTAAGACTTGGTTACCATATTCAATGCTCACATTCCACATTACTATTTACCTAACTATTAAAATGGACCTAAAGAATTATTTGGATGTTTTTAGAATTTTATTTATATGCTTAAAAAGCATTAAAAGAATTATTCCAAGATTGCCCTATAATCTTTCAGTTCATTATTAAAAAAAAATTAAAAATTATTGATAATTAAAATATATTTATTTTTATACAATTATTGAGTTCCATCAAATGTAAAAAATACAAAACTTTAGATTTATTATGTCAGTATTTCATAAAATCATGTAGTTAGAATTATAATTTTTAAATATAATTAAGGGTTACTTATTTTCATTTAAAAGATATTATTAGAAGTGAGTATCATTTATTTGTTAAATAAAAAATATTCAATTACTTATTCTTCTCAATGTTTCTTTCACAAGAATGTTAAACAACTTTATTATAATGTAAGAAACCACTAAATGGAAACACTTATTAGGAATTCTTTTTCTTTAAATTAAATTTGACAAATCGTAATATTCAAAATTGTTTTCAATTGCAAAAACATTGGTCAATGCATGCCTAATATTTTTTTAATGAGAGATTGTAATGCAAGTTTTAACCATTTAAGTATGGTTAGCTATGATGATTTCAAAATTGTTTTCAATTGCAAAAACATTGGTCAATGCATGCCTAATATTTTTTTAATGGAAGATTGTAATGCAAGTTTTAACCATTTAAGTATGGTTAGCTATGCCTAATATTTTTTTAATGGAAGATTGTAATGCAAGTTTTAACCATTTAAGTATGGTTAGCTATGATGATTTTCCATTTTCCATTTATGCTAATGATATCTAAGTTGTTACATCTAGAAAGATATATAATAACAATATCTTTTGGTTTTGTTCAAAGAAATGAACTATTATAACCATGTCATCAATTTAAATTAAATATCTATTTTTATACCATGTCAATTTTTATGTACTACATAGCATAATATAGTAGTGCACATGTTCTAGATTTCCATGGGGATATATGATAACAAACCCATCACATGTATAATGAAATAAAAATGTATATATGTATATGTTAAAAGAAATGTATTCAAAAGAACATATAAATCTTGGTTGCATTGAAAAACTCCATACCTTAAATGCACTAATCTTAAAGCACTCTCTTAGTGAATTGATTAATAAAATCTCTCTGTCTCAAGCATTCTATTAATTGTATTAACATTAATATTGTACGAACATTAACCTTGGTAAATTCACTAAATAACTTATTGTTGTTATAACTTATTTTACTAACATTAATATTAATATTGTACTAACATTAACCTTAGCAAATTCACTAAATAATTTATTGGAATTCTTTTTCTTTAAATTAAATTTGACATATTTTAATATTCAAAATTGTTTTCAATTGCAAAAACATTGGTTAAAACATGGGAAATTGTAATGCAAGTTTTAACCATTTAAGTATGGTTAGCTATGATGATTTTCCACTTCTATGATAATTTTCCATTTATAATAATGGTATCTAAATTGTTACATCTAAATAACTATACTAAAAAGATATATAATCACGGATGCAAAACAATATCTTTTGGTTTTGTTCAAAGGAATGAACCATTATAACCATGTCATCAATTTAAATTAAATATGTATTTTTATACAGTGTCAATTTTTATATACTACATAGCATAATATAGTAGTGCACATGTTCTAGATTTACATGGGAATATATGATAACAAACCCATCACATGTATAATGAAATAAAAATGCATATGTTAAAAGATATGTATTCAAAAGTACATATAAATCTTGATTGCATTGAAAGACTGTATACCTTAGAAACTCATTAATCTTAAAACAATTTCTTGGTGAATTGATTAATAAAATCTCTCTTTCAAAAGTTTCAAGCATTCTACTAATTGTATTAATATTAATCTGAACAAACTCACTAAATTACTTATTGTTATTATAAAAGTTTTCTACACTCATATGAAATCACTTTAATTTGTTGCATACATTCATCTAAAGATGACTTAACTCATTCACAAATTGCCTCTAACAATTGTATAGTATTTTATTGGTTGTATGCTTAATTTTCATGGTCAATTATAGCATTTTTGAACATTTATTATTGTTGTTGTTACAAATTACTTATTGTTTTTATATGACTAGTTTACTACCGCAATTTGCAACAACCATAGCAATCTAACTTGTTTAGTGTCTAAAAGAGGTCTTATTTACATACTTTATCTTGGAAAGTGTTCTTATTATGGGCAAGTACCAAACCATCTTCATACCTCCTCTTTCCTTGACCTGGACCAATTTGTCATTTAATCCCTTGAGATCACTAGGGAAGCCTCCCTTTTGGTGGACCTCTTTTATCACTAAAACAAGGGAAGATCCTACTAAGGTGAGAGTGGTAGTTTCTTCCATCGTAGTAGGCTTGGCTATTAAATTTGTCATTTGATCCCTTGAGATCACTAGGGAAGCCTCCCTTTTGGTGGACCTCTTCTATCACTAAAACAAGGGAAGATCCTACTAAGGTGAGAGTGGTAGTTTCTTCCATTGTTACCCAAGAATTGAGGATCTTGTGCTGAACTTTGCACAAATACAAATCATGGGATAACAATATAGAATCTCTCTTCAACACCTAATCGTTAGTTTCAAAATTTCCAATAAACAAAACATGTAATAATGCACAACTTAATCTTTCATATATTGTATGAGCACATTTGGATGGAAGTATGGGAATGTTCATTGTACTGATTTATCATCATTTGCTAGTATAGTACAACTAGCAAAGATTGATTCCTCCATCAATGAGTGAGTGGTTCAACCTAATGGCCTGTGTAGCAACTATGTACAACTATGTGTGTAATCATTATTGAAAAGTGTGGCTAATGCTTCTTCCCCACCAGATACCATGAGAGATAACTGGCAGAAATAAGCAGCTATCATGAGAAAGAGATTACGAAGACATAAGGACACACCTTTTGAAAGATAGAGGATTGATTCTTTAGGAAATAGAACCATGAGTCTTCCCCTCATAACTCCTTCATACTTGTAATGCAAGGCAAGATAATATTTCAGGGTCTATCTTTGCAGGCATTGGTGGGAAGATAGATATCTCGGTGGCACCAAATAGATGTCTCGGTTCCATTTGCTAATCCAATTCCTCAACTTTTGTTGTAACAGTGGAGCTAAATTCTGTCGGCAAGGCCCACCGGCTAACTCTAGCAACATGGAATATGTATGGATGGGCATCAGGCTGTGGAGGACAGGACAAGTGGATATTGATCGCCATATGTTACTCAAGTTATAGGAAATTAATTAATATTATCCCTTAAAAATAAAAAAAATTAATTTCCTATAACCCTGGCTGTAGCAAAATATTAATTAATTTTCTTTTTTTGGGGGTAAATATTGATGAGCATATGTTGCATGCTCTTAAATGAATTTCCACACATAGTCTGAAAATATTAATTAATTTCCTATAATCAATAATAATCTGCTGTAGACAAATATTAATTAATATTCTTCCCTTTTATTTTTAATGAATTTCTCCACATAGTCTGCTGACTAATATTGTTCCCTTTTATTTTTTAATAAATTTCCACACTAATATTCTTCCCTTTTACTTTTCAATAAATTTCCACACTAATATTCTTCCCTTTTACTTTTCAATAAATTTCCACACTAATATTCTTCCCTTTTATTTTTCAATAAATTTCCACAGATAGTAGCTCTCCCTGTTCATTATTTCGATTATATATACTACAATTGCTCGAATATAGAGTAGAGCGGATTGGATTGTATATTGTGAATCGTGATCAGTCGATCTTTGGCATCAGAACTTGGCACGAGACTGATGGCGGATGTGGAAGGACCGCTCGAGTTTCGGGAGGTGTGGAGTGAACAAGTTAAAGAGATGCTTTATAATAATAGATCTCTAGAAAACGCGGTTCCACTTCCGCGCGTGGCGAGGCCTCTGCGGACTGCGAAACCCGAGGCGTACATTCCACAATTTCTTTCCCTTGGTCCTTACCACCATTCGAGGCTAGAGAAAGACGGCACTTATCAGTATCGCGGGCTGAAGATGTCAGCGGCAGAGGCATACAAAGTCATTTCCGCGGCCACAATCTCCCAGGGCAGGAGCTTGACCAAAGTAGTTCAAAGGATCCAGGGGATCCTGCCGGATATTGTGAAGTTATATGACTTACAAATCAAAAAGGATTGCGACTTATCTACGAACTTCGCTCTCATGATGGCTGTAGATGCCTCCTTCCTTTTAATTTTCCTATTCGATCGCTTAGGCTTAAATTTGACTGGTATCGATTTCAGTCAGCTTCAAGTCTCTATAAAGTGCGACATTTTGAAGCTGGAGAATCAGATTCCGTTGGATGTTCTGAAGCTAGTTTATGAACATGCGAAAGAAGTTTTCCGTCAAGAAATTTGCACGAGAGAAGTGTTCAGGAACCGGCCTAGGTTTCCTGTAGATTGTTTCAAAGACCTGTTACTGGTGGCGTACAACGAGCTTTCTCCATTCGATATGACCTTCGACCTCGATCACCAGTTACTAGCCCTAGAAGAAGAGCCGCATATTCTGGGTTGCATTCACGTACTCCTTTCTGGAATCCTTAAAACCGGAGGAAGCCGGAATCCCACTCTACTTCAAAGAATCTTCAGCTTTATCGATAAGTATGTGGTTGCAAATGTCTGTGGTATTTTCTTTTGCTTCACTCGTCCAACTGGTATAGATCGTCTGATCAAGGGATACAGCGCGGGGCAACTGGCAAGGGCAGGGGTTAAATTCAAATCTTTCTCCAAGTTGTCCGAAAACATCCAGTTCGAGGAATGCTCCCATACGCTCTACCTTCCGCCTCTGACTGTAATATCCTCCATACAGACTGAAGTGTTCTTCAGGAACCTAGTTGCACTTGAGTTCAACGACAAAAACCGTGCTAACTTAGTGACACGCTACGTTGGGCTGATGGACTGCCTTATCGACACGCCTGACGATGTTCGCGTGCTGTTGGATTCTGATGTCATTCGTCGTGGAAGTCTCATGTTAACCGAGGAGCATATTGCTAAGATGTGGGATGGCATGTGTCAGCCCTTCTTCACAGGCCACCTGGAGCCTCCTGAAGAGCTCAAACTGGCATTCCAGAATGAGGTCAAGAAGAAGTATTACAAAGTCAAAATCAAGGTCAGGCTTGCTGAAACAGGGCACCACATCTATTTGAGGTTTTTCTCCAGGCCATGGAAGTTTCTAGCTTTTCTGTTTGCGATTTTTCTTCTGGTCTTGAACTTCATACAGGCCTTTTGTAGCTGGTCCAAATGCAGATCTGGTAATTAATTCTAGAGTCTAAACAGTACCGTGCTGCTTAGGCCGGCCGGCGGACAAACCAGACATGTATTTTAGGGGTATTTTAGTATCAACTTCTTACATGCCACGGACAAAACTTTCAGATTTGATATGCTATCTTTCCAGTCACGGTATTTGTTCTGCGAGGGTCATTTGTTCGAATACTCTTTACTTGGAAATAATGGAGAAAGCGTCAGTTGTAAGCATCAGTTACAAGCTTCAGTTGTGAGAGTCAGTTGTGAGATTCAGTTGTAGGCGTGTTAAGAGTCAGTTCTTAGTTAAGAGTCTAGTTGTCTTTGGTTTGCATTTAACCGACTCGGGAGAGTCTTTTCCTATATAAAGATGTAATCCGTCTTCATTGAATAATAGAGAAGTGAGAGCAGCCTCACCATATTGTTTGCTTCATATATTTTATCTTGGTATCAGAGCCACGGGGAGAGGGTGTGGATAGTGTGAGTTCTGTGAGAGCTGAGTAAGTTCTTGATCCGTGAAGAGCCGGGTGGGTTTGAGTTGCATGGAAGAAGAGGTCCACAGGCTGGATAAGAAGAGCCGCGATTCGAGTTGGAGAATACCTGCGTGAGAGCAGCCGCGATTCAAATTGGAGAATACCTGCGTGAGAGCAGGTCGAGGCTTTGAGCATGGAGGAAGATCCGTGAGCAAATCGAAGCAGAAGAGGTTGCGTGAGCTTGAAGCGTGACGTAAGGCCGATCCTCATTTGCAAAATTTGAATGCATGCATGAGTTTGATGCAAGTTTGAATGCATGAGTGAGTTTGAAAAATAGACTTTGCATGCATGGAGTTTGAATGGAATGAGTGGTATACCTTTTGTTTAAGTGTAAGGTTCATTATTTTATGAAAGGTTTAAAGGATGGTTAAATAAATAAAAGTGGATGTGTATTTGAAAGTTAAGGAGGAGTTATTCACTTTATTATTTTATTAAAGTGGATATTTTGTTTTGTGAGATATAAAATTTTATAAAGTGGATTATAAAGTTTATTAAAGTGGGTAAGTAATTGTGAGGTGGATGTTTAAAAGAGGGAGTTATAAGTTAAGTTTTTTTTTTCTTTAAAAAAATTGGATATTTTGGATATTAAGGTGCATGCATGATTTAAAGGTTGATATCTGCATGTGAGGTGGTGTTATAATTTAAAGGTGGATGCATGCATGATTTAAGTTGAGAATAGAGGTAGAGTCGGATCGGTGGTATCCGAAGGCAGAGCGACAAAAAGTTGCATATCCTTGGTGATTTTCTTGCAGAGACTAAATTGCAGCGATGGCGAATCCGCTGGCAGAGACCTACCTCAATGAAGCCAACAAGTTAGATGGCTCGAACTTCATTAACTAGAAATTCAAGATGCAGACGCTCATGAAGGGCTATGGTGTCTGGAACATTGCGAATGGAACTAAACTGAAACTTGATGCGGCTGCAGGCGCGACAACAGCACAGATCCAAGACTGGGAGAAGTGCGAAAACAAGGCAAAGGTATTGTTGCGCATGTCAGTTAAAGATGCATAATTCCACATATTAGAGAAGCTACAACTTCTGCTCAAACATGGACAACTCTTAAAGCATTGTATGAAACTAGCAACACGAATCGCATTTTGTTCCTGAAAACTAAATTGCTAGGCATTAAGATGGATGGAAATGAATCTATTAGTTCATTTTTGGGTGGCATTAAAGAGGTGAAAGACAAGCTAGTAAATATAGGGGAAACTGTTTCCAACACCGATCTAGTGACTATTACTTTAAATGGTATGCTAGAATATTATCACATGTTCATAACAGGTCTTGCAGCAAGGGAAAAACCTCTGACGTTTGAAGAATTGATAGGTATTTTGCTGCAAGAGGAAGAGAGGCGCGGGCATCTGAAGCCTCAGAGTAAAGATTTGGCACTGTGGTCAAATAATAGATCTGCGAGAGGGAGATCAGGAGTAAGAGGCAGAGGAGGCAGTGCATGGCAGAGAGGCGGTTCATGGCAGAGAGACAGTTCATCGCAGAGAAGACAATCTCCAAATCAAGGTATGCAATCTGATAGGAATGAGTCTAAGAGTTGTTTTTATTGTGGTCAACCTGGACATATGGTTAAAGACTGTCATAAGAAGAAAAGTGATGAGGCTAGGAATAAACCTAGAACACATTCAGGTCATTATGCAGAAAAATCTTCAAATCAAGATCACAGATTATTTATTGCTAGTGATGATATTGATGAACCCCCGAATTTTGACTCACGGGATCTTAGGTTGTTTGTGTCTAACGCTGATTTATCTACTGAAATGGATGATTCTGACGCCTGGTTTGTGGATTCTGGAGCATCAGTACATATGACTTGTAATAAAAATCGGTATGCTAATTTCAAAGAAACACAGAATGGTGCCAGCATATATCTTGGAGATGACCGTGCTCATCAAATCAAGGGATATGGAGACATTCCTGTGACATTGCCGAATGGTACTGTTCGTCACATTCGCAATGTGGTGTATGTGCCAGGAATAAAGAAAAATTTGATCTCTGTGTCCACCATTACAGATCAGAACTTG
>ML777944.1:273179-294508 GCA_009831015.1 Picea engelmannii | reverse complement strand
CCTACTGTATCTTTGTCTTCCACTGAAGCAGAATATAAAGCCTTGTGTGCAACAACTTGTGAAGTTGTTTGGTTAAGAAGACTTCTTCAAGATGTTGGAGAAGAACGAAAGGAACCTACGATGATCAGATGTGATAATCAAAGCTCAATCAATATTGCGAAGAATCCGATTTTTCATGCAAGGACAAAGCATGTTGAAGCTCAGTATCATTTTGTTCGAGAAAAGTTGCAGTCAAATGAAATAACTCTTGTGTATTGTAATACTAGTGAAAATGTTGCTGATATTTTCACTAAGCCTCTTGGGAAGATTAAGTTTGAACTGTTTAGGGAGATGTTAAGTGTAGAATTCAATCCATTCTCCATTAAGGGGAAGACTTGGAAATAATGGAGAAAGCGCCAGTTACAAGCTTCAGTTGTGAGAGTCAGTTGTAGGCGTGTTAAGAGTCAGTTCTTAGTTAAGAGTCTAGTTGTCTTTGGTTTGCATGTAACCGACTCGAGAGAGTCTTTTCCTATATAAAGATGTAATTCGTCTTCATTGAATAATAGAGAAGTGAGCGCAGCCTCACCATATTGTTTGCTTCATATATTTTATCTTCTTTATGGTGTCCTTTTTCTTTTCTCTATACCTCTTTGGATGGGTTAGATGTAACTGATAATATGATTGTCTCTTTTCATCTTGAATGTCTTTTGTCTAAAATAGAATTTAAAAGAGTAAAAAGATTAATTTTTTTAATAAATAATGAGTTTAAACTGATAATAATTATGTTAAAGAATGAATTGAGTGGAGTTTGAGGGGATAAAGAAAGAATGGTTATTCTTTTCTAAGTTATATTTTTTACCCTAAAAAAATAGTTTCACTATTATTCTATTAGAATCAAATAAAACTTTCTATTACAAATGGATTTAGAAAGTATCCAGCAAAAAAGATTTGTAGTCTTTCATTCCTTCCACATGTATACATTATAGTATATATAAAATATATACATTGTAGTATATATAAAATGTCAAACTAATGACATATACAAAATTTGTCAAAAAAGGTGTATATGTATAGTTCCATACTAGAAAATGTAAAAATTTCATGTGTTTACAATAGTTTCTTCAACAATTTTTTCATAAAAAGTCAGCAATAGATGTCTTTAAGAGCCTTCATAAATAATCTCTCTCCAACTTCTTCTTAGATAAGTTGTATGCAACTTTGTTGAATTGTCTATGTATGTGCATAAATTTGATAGATTCAAATCCATTCTTTAAGCTTCTGATCTTATTTTTCTAGTTGTTGAGATAAATTAGATTCAAATTGGATTTGGAATTTATTCAATCAATAGTGACCTTGGAGTCTCCTGCAACCAACAGATTTTTTTATAGAAAAGTAGGAAGAGAGTAGTAGGAGTCCTCAAAGACCCATGAACTAAGCTAATGTGCTTTGACTATGTGAGCATATAAGATTTTAATATATATTCCAATTCCACAAATATTATCTTTAGCTGCACCATCAAAAAAATCGATTGGGTTATCATCAAAATAGATTGGATTTATGATATAATTCAATTTATCTTCATCCTCTTTGTTTGAGTATTCTTTGAAAGAAATGATAATTTTAATGACTATCATTGGATCCATTCTATTTCAATTCTCAAACAGAATTTTGTTTCTAAATTTCCAAATGCCCCAAAAGACCAGAAAGAAGATGTGTCTTTATTTTGGAAATTGAAAGAACCCGTGTTTCATATTTTCTTCTATAGAAGAAAACTTCCATTCACTATCAATCTTCAAGAATTTTACTACTTGAGACCAATTCTTTTTGTATTTTTGGACACTCCACAAAAATATGTAAAATAGTTTCTTCATTCTTCATTCATTAAGTAAAGATTGCAAACAATGGATCAAATACCTCTTTTTTTTTATATAAATATCTATATAATTTTTTAAATACAATATCAAAATTAAAATTAAAATAAGTTGAAATAATTAATTATATATAAATAAAAATTAAAATTAAAATGTAACTATTAATTAATATAATAATAATAATTTAAATATAGATATAATTAAAATAATAATTTAAATATGAATATAATAATAGATTATAAATTTTTTAAGGAAAACTAAATTTGCAATGATATTGAAAACACTCCATACCTTTTTTTCATTCCACAATAAGACATCATATTCCATTGGCATTTTGAGTGCCCCTTTGATCAGGGTTTTGATAGCACGTATGGTTTCACCAATGGCCGATTGAGGACGACTAAGGGGCATTCAAATCGCTCCATTTTCGAGTGAGCTTTGGTTTGTCAAAGTTTTATGTGTTTTGATTAATGATTGAAATTGATTTTTTTTCTAGTTTTTAATAGATTTAAATAGGTTTGAAAAGGGTCTTAAAAAAAATGTAATTTTAAAATCACTTGTTATTTATGAAGAACAATAAATATTATAAAATGTCAAAAGAAAGGTTATATTTTCAATCATTCATCAATGTTTTCACCTCCAATGTTTGGTTGGTCAATGAATATTAGTTCCTTACACAATATTTGTTTTTGGTGTTAAAGAATAAACCCATTAGTAATGTACTTTTCTCTTATATATTCCATGATATAGTGTACCCTTCCACAACATTAAATCCAACACATAGCTCACACCTAGATAAATATCCTACAACTATATTTGTATATGCACTATTTTATTTGTTAGTTAATGAAAGCTTCCCAAAGAAGCTTAAACACCTTTGCTTTGTGAATCCCCACTTGAATTGTGTGTTATGAGAATTGTTGGTTCTTGTCAATATGGGAATTGACACCACATTTAGTTTACATACTTCATGTTTTTGTATCCCACACATGCCATAGTCCCATTTACTTTGTTATCTTTGCCCCTAACACTCATCATAATGCCATTTTCGTTTTCTATCTTTGCCTTCACTCTTGGATCTGTAAAAAACCAAAGCAATTATTCATAGGATATGGATGTAAATTGTAATGACATTGAGAGCTTATTAGTAAGATTAATTACAAATGACATTGAGAGCTTACTAGTAAGATTAATTACAAATGACATTGAGCCAACCCAAGGAAATCAAGTCATCTCTTTGTTTTCATGTTCACATATTACATCTCACTAATAGTATCAAACATGTTGATTCCTACTTATTTTATTGCAGTCATAATGCTATGTGCTTACCTATTAAAATTCATGACATGGTTTTAGCTTGGGTATCTAATATGATTATTAATTCAACACATTGGGGGACCTCTCAACCACTTTATGTAATTCATGGCATCCCCACTAATACAATAGATAATGGGAGCAAAACACATAACTAAGAAATGAATGTAAATATTTCAACAATCCAGTAATCTTGTACAAGTTTGGTCAAACTCATCATAAAAATAATGCATAGTTTTTATTTATTTCACATAAAACTATTTAATGATTATGTTTGAGAATAAAAACTCTATTAAGCTTGGTAAAATTTTCGAACTTGTATGATATTAATTAAGTTTAGATATGAACTTTCATAAAATGAACCTTGTCAACATCACAAAACATAAAATTGGGATTACAACAATGAGAAATGTCATTTTATTCATTCAATTTATAGCATTATCAAATCCTCACTCTTTTTTCTCCAAAATGATCATTCTCGTTTTCTTGATTCCATGTATCTTTATCTATTGCACTCTTGCACTTTCTTTTCTTGTTTCTAACAACATTGACATCAATGAGACGATTCTTTGCAAATATTTTGAGAACGCCACATAACTCTCTTTCCCCCTGCCTCATCCCAAGCCCAAGATCAAGGAGATGTATCCTTCATAGTATGAATGTTTGGAACAACATTTTTGAAGTTGGGTGGGATTCTTAAGAAAACTAGGGAGAAGGTAACATGATGGACACATTTGGATGAAGTTCGAAATGTTGGATAAAAAGCATTGACACACGTTTCCTCTTACCAATCAAGGTAACATAATTTTTATTATCATCAAACTTATGCTTTATGGATTATGCTCTAACATCCTTCTCGTTCATGCATTTTCGCATGGTTTGGTAGGTAAAGTGAACTATCATTATCCTCAATAGAAATAACATACTAAGTGATCTTGATGAGTGATTTCCTTTAGTTTTGTGTTTCTACAGATCTTGGGAAGCTCCAAAACATAAACATTTTAACCTAAATAATAAGCAATGGATGTACTCATGCTAGATTCTCATTTTCCTAGAGGCCTATATTGCAAGTCGAGTTTCTTCATTTCTTTTATAGTATTTTGATATAATTATCACCCTTCAACAAAGACCTCAAGATTTATTAMAATTTCTTCTTTCTAATGAGGTCTAGAATAAACATGACTCCCATGGTTAAGCAGGATTTGGGTATGCTCAAAATATGAAGATGTAGTGCGCATGCATCATATGGATACATAGATTACATCTTCTCTCATATGGGTGTTCACAAAAATGTTTGATTTTTTTTTACTATGTCTAAAGTTTTATATTCTCAATTTTAACACTTTATGTGGATCAATGGTTATGAATTTCCATTATTATTAATGCATGTATAACACATCAAAAGGTTATATTTGAAATTACAAACTATGTTTATTATTACTTTCTATTGAAATATCAACTTATCTGTCTAGTTGTTCATTAAATTTTAAAATTTTAAATATTTGAAAGGCCAATATTTTATTTAGAATATTATTTTTGAAGTGTGTACCTAATTTACTCTTGTCAATTGAAGTACACTTACTTTTTAAAATTTTTATCATGGAAATTGTAAGGTACTCGGCTACAAGGGCGCGAGCAGCTTCACCCAAGTCCCCAAGAAGATAGAATTTGGGGTTGCTTCGACACCCAAGAGTCACACTAGTTGAGAAAGTGGGCACCTTAGGCATGTGACCACACCAAGGGGATTTCCCAAGCATGAGGTGAAGCATGGCACAAAAGCGACCAAGAGAGGGGGTGCACCAACGAGGATGGGGTGTGTCAACATGAGGAGTGCACCCAAGGTTGGGGCGCATCGATCCCAAGGGATGTGAACTTTTACGAACACATGGGTTTGTTTGTGCGCACTAGGTTTGTGAAAGGGTGTGTTGGTTCGTTTGGGCACGCCAAATCAATGAAAAAGCATGACACACCCAAAGGACACGATGATTCGTGGAGGTGACATTTATAGCCCATATAAAAGAACAGGCGTGCACAACGAAGAAGGCACAACAAGGACAGCAAGATCAAATTCAAGGTTCTACGATAATGTAAGCCCTCAGGTGAAGTGCTCACCGGCCAACACTCTCTCCATCACAATCAGCTAGCCACCAATGATCCGTTGCGTCGCCAGCGACCCATAAACTCTCACAATCATTGTTGCTATGCAGCGATGTGCTAGGGCATCCATCGCCCCAATGCTCACGACGGTGCCAGACATAAAGTTCGGCCCCGAACATTATCTCCGACCAACCTTCGTTAGCGACACATCCCTCGATAACACCGGTCCCACCAGTAGGGGCGTTCCCCGAAATGGGAGCCCAGTCAAAAAGTACACATCCTCCACCGTAGTGAAGGCAATCTGCTCTCCCCGCACTATGAAACAATGCAGGTCTGGACTCCACATCCGGATAAGAAACTGCAAGAGATACTCCTGCACCCGTATCAATGGGCACTCAAAGAACTTCAGCAGCCCACAGGCTACCAAAGTCGCACGTACACCTGGCTCCTCAATAGCCACAGCGTCTCGCAGCTAGGACCAGTCCCGCTCTTGCCAACCAACCGGCATCTTGCACAATGCTTACTTGCAAGCACATAAAACAGTCCTAAGTCAGCCAAATGGACCATCAACAACATCACAAAGATAAGTTTTATAACCGTCAACCTTACCTCCAAGGAGCGGCTATTTAAACCATAGGTGCGCACGTATGCGTGCATGTTTACTACATAGATGCACCCTCAGGCATGCCTGTCCATCCTTCAGGCGTGCATGTGCACACCTGATCAACTTACAGGCACACTTTAGCGTGTGCCTGCCCAATACACAGCCACGCACACATGCATAGTTGTGCAGCTGATAGGCGCGCACATAGTGTGCACCCTTTACCCCCTTACCAGCGCCCCCATGCGTGCCTATCTGGTGGGCAGGAGCACACGTGTGCGCGCCTACTTCCAGATCACCCACGCACATGCGGCCCACACTCATCAAACCCTCTGTACAGTCCTCCATACAGCCCCTACCCAAAAAATGAAATCCTAATTCTATGCAGGATGATCAGACCACTAACCTGAAGCTCGTTGGTCCTCAATCGGATGCCTTGTCCTCCCAGAATCTCCAAATCTCCTTTGAATACTTCTCATCCAGTCACTATAGCAGCAAGTACAAATGAGGTGGCAATGTGAGCCCTACAGTTATATATAGGCCTTTTTGCCAAACTTCCACTCACCATTCCGGGAGCTTCGGGCGTCCATTTCTCGATCCGTCTTCAACCACGGGATCAACATCCCGTCATCTACATCACGACAGTCCCTAGGAATTTTTTCATATTGAGCCCCTGGGATGCCATTTTTTCATACCCTAACTAGGTACGCATGCACACATTCAAAATTATCAAATACATGCTCATATATTCGATTCTCTTCAGATATTGTTCACGTCGGGTATTTGGTTTTCATGTGTGCAGGTACTTGGTCATCATACATCAACACCACCCCTTCAGGTATATACTCAGCACTGGCATGTATCCATTCCCTCTGAATCTCACTTACATTTCCAGTCACACCCTCTGACCTTTGCCTCTAGGATCCCCATTTCTGGCTCTGCAGTACCAACACCTCCATTTGCATCTTCAGTACTGTCACCTGGTAGCACTCTTACCCACATGAGTTGTCCCATTCATAGCACCCTTTTGCGCTTTTGGCACTCATGTTGTTTTTCAAAACCCTTTAGGGATGGGAGTCCCGATAGTCTTACATCATGTCGCAAATCAGCCACATACTCCTTCTCCTCATTTTTCTAGCTTTCCCAATGGACTCTCAGATTATCTCTTCACGATTCTATTTTTGGACTGCACCTCCGCAGTATCATGAACCCTCCATTTCATCCACAATCCATTTGCCCATCTACAAATTTCCCTTCATTTCACCTACCTCATACAGAAACCCACCCATGGGGCCCCCACCCTCCACTAGTTCTCTGAGAAAATTGTGCCCTACCCAGGCCAACCATCTCACATTGGGGCACCCGTTTCTGTATTTGTACACTTATCCCAAATTATTCTTTATTTATTGTACAAACACCTTTTGTTTCCAGCAGTTACATTCCCTTTTTGTCGTCACCTTTGGCAACCTTTTTCCTTTTTTGGCAAAATGCAACCCATGTAACCCTTGGTTGGGGCACTACTTATCATTTACCCTTGATGACATCGTCCATATCTTCAGATTACCCCACAGGCCACTTATCTCTACCCTCTGAGTTTATTCACTTTGTCCTGCCTCTGGCACAACTTATCCCCTGTCTTGTTGTCCACCTGACACTAGACCTCATTGAATGGTTGCGGCCACTTTTATCTCACATATACTCCAACCAAGGGCAGTCTTGAGTTTTCTTACATCTTGACATCATTCATGTACCTCCTCCACTTCCTAACCTCACCTAGTAGATTTCACGAAGCCATTTTCTTTTGGGAGTCGTGTCCCCCTTATTGTCGACATCAGCACAATTTTCCAGAAGGGTGACATTATCTTGATTCTCATTTCCCATCCAATGAGAGATCTCAGACGGCACAGGGAGAAACACAAATTTCTCCCTGCTGTCGTTGACCCCCATAACATTCGACGTCAACACTTTCTCATGTTACTGTGGGTCTTACTTTGTGACTATTGCAGTTAGTTCTTTTACTTTCCGAAGACCTCTGAACTTGGCTGGGCTATCAATGCCCACAGAATCCATGATACTTCTTACAACTGTCATTGCCTACTATTCAGAGTATGTTCATCCACAGAATTGTCTTTTGCCTTTATCATGACCACCCCCGAGGGAACTTCAGTTGTCCACACCAACACTTCATTCCTCTTTTTGAGTTACATGGCACGAGCATGGGGCATGCCCGCCTTGTTTGTACACAGTTTATTTTTTACACACCTCATGGAAGGTTGGGTTCTATCGGTTCCTTTTTCCCTCCAATGGATTGCTCTGAACGATCCCACTATTTCTCTCTCTTACAATATCACTCTCAGTAGAAGAAACATTGATGGATTTCGGCTATACGTATGCTCCTAACCTCATCCATCACGGGGCATCTATTATCACTAAAATTTCATCCGCAAATGGTTACAAGAATTCAGCATCGTCAAACAGTTATGAAGTCATCCATGGACCTAAATTAACACAAAAACATTCATAAAGGGTCAAAAACTATACAAAATAGTGAAAAATTGAAGGACGCTATGAAGACACTAAGCGCGCACACATGCGCGAAGTAGAAACACAAGATTCGCGCACATGTGCACGATGCACGACTGTTGTCGCGAAAATCCGTGCACCTGAGAAACGACGCATTTATGAGAGTGGTCGGCCTCCCACCCACTTCTGGTTCATCTTCCAAGCTGATTTAACACTCAAATTTGGACTGGATTCGACTGGATGGCTGGTCAAAGACCTAGAAATGCCCTAATTAGCCTCTTTACACACTACAAACTAGTTGAACAATAGCTCAAAGGAATGCTATAAAAAGGCCATGGATACACTTCATTTTTCAAGGAATTTCATAGCAAAGTTATGCTGCCACTATTCTCTTGAGGACTCTTCTATCCTTGCCAAGAGTATACTTGCATCATTTCTTTGAGGCAATCCATCTCACCCCTTGAGTGGATTAGCAAAGAATTCTTTCACCATTTTCATTTTTTTTTTCAAAGTTGTAAGAAGAGCTTACTTGTGGGGGTCCAAAAGCCCTATCTTGGAGGAAGAAGGGACTCATAGTCCCCTTGCTTCTCGGTGTTTTCTTTCACTAATATCAGCCTTATCATTGATGACATGGGTCTCATTGTTTCTTTTGTCTTTATGTCCCTATGTTTATAAATTTAGTTGTTGTTTTATTTCTTAGTTTATTTCTTAGTTGTTGTTTTGTATTTCTTTTTCTAACCCTTTTCCTTGCAGTTGTCCTACTCAGCAAACCCGACTGAGCTTGCAAGCACCTCTATTTTTCTCACTAAGGTGACGAAAGAGGCGCAACAAGTACCATCTTTCAACATATATTAATTACTAATATTGATGTTGATTTACTTAACTAGTTTAGATCTTTGCATGTTGATTTAGATGTTTTATTTGCCGATATAAACTATCATTTACTCCTGAAAATTAGGGAAAGCAAATTTAAATTTCTGATCCAGCTAACATATATCATTGCAAAGTGTCTTTTCTTGTGTCTCGGGCAGGTACAATCATCCGAAGAAGTACTATACATGTGGGGAAACAATTATTTGACTTACAAGGAATCTCTTCCCACCTGTCATCCCACTTAGAATTGAACTCTAAGGACTTCACTTCCTTTTATCTCCATCTCCATCTCAATCCCTCTAGGGTCACCAAGATCGCCTCCCTAGAGTGACCTACTCACCCTTGAAGTGTGGTACCTACATCGAGTTGACATTAGGTGTAGGATTCCCAAGTTGTAGCACTTGCTTTGTGGATGGGTCGGGTTTTCCCCAACCTACAACTTGCACTATAACAAGCTCGGAATTTGTTAAGGAATATAACCCACAGGAAGAAGAAACTGAAGTAAACCAGGAAGAAGAAGGAAACCCTATCATAGTATCAAACCCTAATGTAGAAAAACCAGAGGTGGTGCACACAGAAGAAGAACAACATGAAGAAGAAAGTGAAAAGACTGAATCAGATGGAACTGAAAACCCTATAACATAGAAACCCCAGGAGGTGGAGGAGGACAATGACACAAAGAAGGAAATGGAGGAGGTCGAGACAGCAGGACCATCCAAGAAGAAAACAAGGCCAACCATGACAGAAACGCGCACATAACCACAAATTTTGTTGTCAGTGCCCCACATTCCATATTCAGTCATAGTTGTAGAATATATGTTGGGGTTGGTTCCCAAGATGAGATATGCATACCATGATGTGAAAAAAGTAATCAAATTTCCATAATTTGTGCAGTATGTTTACATGGAAAACATAGGGTCAACCTCGACAGGAATATTGATACTAGAACCCAAACAGTGGATTACATGGCTTTACAAATATGGAATTACAAATCTATTGGAGATCCCTTAGTTAGGAAAGGGGAAGGATGTTAATGCATGTGATAAACAACTTTTGGCACGAGTACATGGAGGGTTTTTGTGGATGGACAGACCTATCCCAATCGATGTATACTTAATTACTAAGCTTAAAGGATTTCCAATAGACGAGGTGAAACCTGAGAAATACTTAGATGATAAAATGAACGAGAAGGCCATTGCAGAAGAAGTGAAGGCCCAATTTGGCACAGAAAGAGGAAGTAGAGGTAAGATCATCAAGAACGTCAATGACCCAACCACCGGATTCACAAAAAAATTGATGTCATGCAATATATTGAGGAAGTGTCGCAAAGAAGATGCGCCAACAAGAGTAGTCATAGAAGCCACACAGTGCGCGAAGGGAATAGTTCTTAGTTGGGTGCTATATTTGCTCATCATTTTCTTTGAAGACTATAGAGATGCGCAGGATTTTGGAACAATGTTCCACTATTCTTGGCTATTGATTTTGATATCCTTAGACGCATGGGAAGAACCAAAATACTCATTTTTATGTGACAGGAGAGGAAAATGTGGCACAACAAGATACATAACTCTGTGACACAACATAGATCCTAAGTGGAGAAAATCCAATTCAAGCATTTTTTCCATGTACATTTAATAGATGCAGGAGAAAATTACAGATACATGGAGGATTTCACCTGAATTAGTGAAGGACAATGAAGGAATAGAAAAATTCAAGAAATCCAGACATAATATATGGATACAAGCTAGAAGAGACCCTAAGAAGACATGGCTAAAAATGTAGTATTGCATAACAATAGAAGAAGTCCAGTGGGTAATAGAAGAATGGCCATATCAATGGAAGGTACCAGTAGATGTTAAGAAAGGATCAAAAGGAAAGGAACAAGCAGAAGCTGCCACATCACAAAAATCAAGTAGCCCAACAACTAATATCAGAAAATCCTCACAACACACACAACCAATAGAAAGTGCGACGACAGTCAAGAAACCAAGAAAGAAGGAAATGGTACCGAGGTCCTCAGTGCTAGGAATTGAGCGCGTTGAAATAACAAATTGGGGAGAGAAAAATAAATATAATATCCCAACCCAGGAGATAGGAACTAGAAACCCACCAGAAGAAAAGAAACTTGCGCAGAAGAAACACCACCAAAGAGGAAATCAATAATGAAATAGGAGAATAAAGAAAGAAGATGAAGGCACAAAAGAAGGCCCTTATGATGACAATAACTGAGAATGATGAAGAGAATATGGAAAACATGGGGGAAAACATTAAGGAACTTGCAGAACTATATGACAAAACTGCACAAATATGGACAAGTCTGCAAGAGGATGAGAAATTGCAGGCATTAGAAAAAAAGGAGGAAAGTGTAAATACAACCGAACGAGAGATGAAACATAAACAAAAGGCTATGAATATTCAGGAGAGGCTCAGGAGCATGCAGGAGCTCAAGAATTTATAGGCGGAGTTAAAAATTGTGCATACATAGAAGCAGATGAGGTAGGCTTAGCTGGAGCCACTGTAAGAAGATGCAAATAAGATATTAACAAAAATGGATGCAGTCAAGGGCTAGATGGAAACCCTTAAGTTGGAGGATGAAGAGGTAATAAAGGAGAATCTCATTGCATAGAATATGGAGTCTATGGCAGAGAGGATCACACAAGTGAAGACTTATGCTGAAGAAATTTTAGGTCGATTCCAAGCGTTGGAGAAGTCTGTCAAAACAACAAACATTGCATGAGTGGATCAAGACAAGCCATAGGTAAGTGTTGGGGGCTTGTTGGAGCAAGATATTTTGTGGTTCAGTGTAGCAAAGGAGGTAGGTAGATTAGGAATGGACCAAAGGAAGTAACATACGCTAGGAAATGAGGAAAAGTAGAGCGATAGAAGGTAGGGAAAGCAACGCATTGAAAATGAAGGGAAAGTAGAGCAAATTCGAAGGGAAGGAGTTGCTATGTGGAAAAACTAGGATTGGGATTTTAGATTATAATGTAAGGGGTTTTACCCAACTTTGAAGTATAAATAGAGGATGTATGAGGTAGCTAGTGGTATCATGAGCTATCTTTAGGGAGTACCTTTTTGAGAATATTTTTGAGTTTTGAAGTGATTAATTTTGGTTGTATGATTTGAGGAGATCTAGTGAGGTTGATATGGATGAAATGTAGCTGAGGTTCAGGTCGCAATCTATGGAGCTTAGTGCAACACTATTCAGCCTCACATATGTATGACAAACTTTTGATGTAATGCGCGCAGTGCCCTACTTTGATAAATAAGAATAAAGAAGACAGATCTTTGTGGATATAGCCTGGGGGGTGAAACATGGTAAAACCTGGTGTCTATGTGTAAGTTTCCTCTAATATGTTACTTTTGCATGCTTATGATGAATGAATGTATTATTAAATGCATCTACTAGAGTTTATTTACACCACGCACTAGAATATTTATCGTAAATTATGCAGAATGAATGTTAATGGTTAAATGAATGATATATATGAAGGAAAGTAGAATGAATTTATGACATCCCTATGAGCATGATCCCTTCCATGACTGCAGACAATTTGGTCCTACAGTCACCCATAATCCATCTCAGGTGAGACTACGATGTGCACTCTGTGCACGACATTTCCTTCTGGTTTACCAGAGGGGTCGATGGTTGCTAGGGTTTTGTTGGAAAACTAAGGTAGAACTCAGGTCATCCCATACATCCAACACCACCCTACTCATCAATATGAGTTAGTGCCAAGAAATGTTGGGTCAATCCCATGTGAAACTGCTACTCCATTACCAAGTTGACATCATCGCACATAATCAGACACGCGAGCAACACCAAAAAGAGATTCAGGATAATCAAGCATTAAAATGGCGGTATGAAACCGAAAGGGTGGAACACACATCCATGCAAGCCCAATATGTTGAGTCCCATACAACATTTCCTAAACTAGTTGGTGACATAAATAGCTTATATGCCCATATTCCCACAACTTATGCACCTGGTCATGATGTCACTCCGGGATTTAAGCTCTCCGCAGTAACAACTCACTTACAACACCTCGAGTCGCAACTTGTTGTCCTTTGTAAATTGATGAATCAAACTAGTCCACCTGCTTCACAACTCTAAGAAATGATAACGTCGGCACAAGTGGTCATCCACATCATTCAAATTCAGGTGGAGGCATTCTCCAAGCTGGTTGACTATGGATATGCCTTGTGGAATCATCTCAAATCCCCGCTGAAATTCGGTACAATAGAAAAACAAGTGTGTGTCGCTGAATTCGAGGTTGCACAAAAAAATGAGACCTTAGTTCTTTGCCTCCCAAAGAGAACGTTACTCAGATGATGGCCATTGCAACCCGAACAAAGGATATCACTGCAGCATGAGATGAGGAGTAGAATATGTATGATATAATCTCAGTTGTGACCAATAAATCCATGACGTGGTTCATTCAGCTTTTCGATGTACAAACAACTTCTCCCCTCTCATCGAGCAACTTAAATTCATTGATCCAACAAATTCATCAATCATCGTTGTAGAAGTCGATGCGGTTGTGCAACTTACATAGAAGCTCCGGGGATACTTTATTGAACCACAGTGCCAATTTTACAAGTTTGTGCAAGAATTTAAAGGCACTGTGCCGTCCATTTCTGAAGTAATTCCATAAAGCAGTTGGATCAAGGACGAGCCAAATAATAGTGGTGGGGGCCTATTAGCACCCAAAGTTTTGGGTTTAAATCTCGCACATGCACAAATCAATTTGTGTGTGCACATTTTAATTTTTGCTCAAGTTTTATGTGACAAATGATCAAAAGTCCACGTAGGACCACATTTTATCGGTTGTGTTCCAAACTTAAAGTCTAACCATCACTCGCAAGTGTATTTTTGTCAATGGCACCACAAGTAAAGAAGATTCCTACTGGAATAAAGAAAGGAATCATCAATGCCAGCAACACAATGGATCGTGGGCTAGCTAGAGGATGAGCTAGCCAAACAGTTAAGATCAGCTCAATGCAGAAATCCTACGTGGAACACTCAAAGGTGAAAGAAGTGTGTGAGGTAGTCATCACTAGAGCGAGTGGAGAAGAGAAGGATGAAGTAGAGCTCCCAAGCACAAAAAACTAAAAAAGGAAGCAACTACAACAAAAATGGGGTTAAGCCCTCAATTAGTTAAGATATAGAATGATTCTTTTCGGGTTCACTCTGATCCTGTTGTAACACTGTATTGATTTTGCATATACATCTGAGTCTATCATAGCTCTATAGGAGGATGAGGTTGCACATTACGCACTGCCTTTTATTTTTGTGAAGCTATATTAAGAAGACTTGAAACTAGGTTGTTGTTGAATATGGTTTCCTATATGTATATTGTATATGTGTGTTGAATGGAATGAAAGGAATAAGAATACTATTGTTGTTATGATCTATTTGGGTTCTATCATGTGTTGTTGGTTTATGTGCTTGTATTGTGTTACTTCTTAATCCTTCTGAATTATCAGATATAAAGTGCACATTTATTAATCGAGATGGAAAGTTGTATGTTTAGCCTTCATCCCTATCACAAGACCTTATTGTATTTGTGATCACCTATGCATCTCAAGTGAGACCTCCGTTGGCCCTAGTCAAGGATTTATATGCCAATGCTTTGGGGTTGTTGTTGGTCAACTCTAGATGAACCCTGGGTCTAAAACCCCTAGCATGAGGAAGGAAATGCACAAGCGTGAAACAAGCCAAAAAATTACAATTATTTATAAGATGTATCAATCTTCCTTGTTGACCATATACTAGTGTCAAGATATATACTAGTATAACATATATTTTGATATATATGTTTTTATGTATACTAGAATATATATCGACATATAATATGTCAATATATATACTAGTGTATATGTTGACAATGTAAGTGTATTATATATATATATATATATATATATATATATATATATATATATATATATATATATATATATATATATATATATATATATATATATATGTAGTATAAAGTAATATATATACCAACATATATGTATTTTAGTATATATATGACATCTTTCCCTTTTTTGGGGACACGGATCTTTTTCCATCGTGGATAATGATCTCTCAAGAGGTGCTGACTTTTTCAACATCCTAACTACCTCTTCTTGCTCAAGGGAGTGTTCACTCAAATTTCTACTCTAGCTCCCTTTCTAGGGTTTTATGGTGAGGAGGATCCTCCTAATTGAAAATAGGACATATTACCTAGCTCTTCTCATTTGCCCCTTGCCACCAATAAGGATTTTGGGAAGTCAATTTATGATTTTTCTTTACAGAGCAGGAATAAACTATATGCATATAAGCAAAGAAAGACCCACATTTGAATGCAACATATTCATAATTAGGTTTCTAATTCCAAGACATCCATAGATCCATCTTAACTTTGAATCAAAATTTGAGAAAAGGTTGTCACCTCTAAATATTTGATCCCTCTCGGTACATGATAGATCCAAAATTAAAATGGATCCACATTGGTAATAATAAATACACACATAGTAACACAAATCTATCTTAACTAAGGATCTTTTAAGTATATAAAAATTTACATTTCAATTCTTTTTTATAGCTTTCAATGTTTAATAAATATACAATTGAAATAGATTTATAAATAATTTTTTAAAATTCAATATATGTTAAAGCAAAATTAATTGCAAAAAAAATTAAGTATGAATCTTAATTGTAAAATGGTACATTTTAAAACAAGATGTTCTCCTATTAAAATACATAAACCTAAAACCTCAAATCATCTTGTGGATAAAGGTGAAGATAAATTTCAACACTGCATGGATCAATCCATCAAAAATGTTGTATCTTAAATCTTTATGAATTTAAACAACACGACTAACTCCTTTCACTACCAAACCTTATTCATTAGTAGGAATTTTCAAATAAATAAGACGGATAAAATTGGCGGACTGTCCTTTCCGACTTATCTTACATATTTAAGATATGTGAGATCATCCAACGTGTGTTAAATAATTCCCACCATTGTTTCACAGTGAACCCTATTTGCAAAGAGACACATGAATCCTAGGTGTAGTCTATTTGTTCTATGTTATTCCCACATAAAGTAGTGTCACCACTGCATCAAATGACAGAATCGCGATAGACTCTATGGGTTCATCTATGATCTTGCTTGATTTTCATTGTACTTTTGGGCGCCCTAGCAAGCGTCTTTATTAGTTTTCCATATTGTGGATATTGCTTTCCATAAGTGGGGTCCATTGTCCATTTGAAGTTGTACTTTTTATTTTCTTGTTCTCCTTGAGTCTGTTTCAACGAGTTGAAATAATTTATTTTCTTGTTCACCTCGACTTTGTTTCAACATTGAGTTAAATTGAGAGACATTTCGTACTCAACAGCTGGAAAGTAACTCGAGGTCATGTTGAAAGAGAGTCATCGGTGTTTAACAGCTAGAAAGATGACTCAAGACTAAAAGTCTTGGAGTAGTCGGAAGCAACTTTTTTTTTTCTAATGATATGGGAGTCATGGAGTAGTTGGAAGCATTTTTTTTTTTTATAATGATATGGGAGTGATAAAGCCGCTATTTCTGGTACCAAGCTAGGCTGGTACGTCTTGTCAACTGAGCTAACTCATGGGGTTCAGTTGAAAGCAACTTGAATGTAGAGAGGTTTCAACTTGCAACCAAAGTATTTATCCTACAAAATAGGTCTATGTTAATTTCATTGCATTGTTTTTAGTAAGCCTTGGTTATCATATTCAATGTTCACATTCCACACTACTACCTAAGTATTAAAATGGACCCTAAGAATTAAAATGGACCCAAGATAAAGAATTATTTGGATGTTTTTAGAATTTTATTTATGCACTCAAAAAGCATTAAAAAAATTATTCCAAGATTGTCCTATAATCTTTTAGTTCATTATAATTTTCTTTTTAAACATTATTGATAATTAAAATTCACTTATTTTTATATAATTATTGAGTTCCATCAAATGTAAAAAACACAAAACTTTAGATTTATCATGTCAGTATTTCATAAAATCATGTAGTTAAAATTACGAAAAAAATAGTTTTTATAATTTTTAAATATAATTAAGGGTTACTTATTTTCATTTAGAAGATATCATTAGAAGTGAGTATCAATTATTAGTTAAATAAAAAATATTCAATTACTTATTCTTCTCAATGTTTCTTTCACAAGAATGTTAAACAACTTTATTATAATGTAAGAAACCACTAAATGGAAACACTTATTAGGAATTCTTTTTCTTTAAATTAAATTTGACAAATCTTAATATTCAAAATTGTTTTCAATTGCAAAAGCATTGGTCAATGCATGCATATTTTTCTAAAGATATCTAAGTTGTTACATCTAGAAAGATATATAATAACAATATCTTTTGGTTTTGTTCAAAGAAATGAACCATTATAACCATGTCATCAATTTGAATTAAATATCTATTTTTATACCGTGTCAATTTTTATGTACTACATAGCATAATATAGTAGTGCACATGTTCTAGATTTCCATGGGGATATATGATAACGAACCCATCACATACATGTATAATAAAATAAAAATGTATATATGTATATGTTAAAAGATATGTATTCAAAAGAACATATAAATCTTGGTTGCATTGAAAAACTCCATACCTTAAATACACTAATCTTAAAGCACTCTATTAGTGAATTGATTAATAAAATCTCTCTCTGAAAAGTCTCAAGCATTCTGTTAATTGTATTAACATTAATATTTTACTAACATTAACCTTAGCAAATTCACTAAATAACTTATTGTTGTCATAACTTATTTTACTAACATTAATATTAATATTGTACTAACATTAACCTTAGCAAATTCACTAAATAACTTATTGTTGTCATAAATTATTTTACTAACATTAATATTAATATTGTACTAACATTAACCTTAGCAAATTTACTAAATAATTTATTGGAATTTTTTTTCTTTAAATTAAATTTGACATATTTTAATATTCAAAATTGTTTTCAATTGCAAAAACATTGGTTAAAACATGGAAAATTGTAATGCAAGTTTTAACCATTTAAGTATGGTTAGCTATGATGATTTTCCACTTCTATGATAATTTTCCATTTATAATAATGGTATCTAAATTGTTACATCTAAATAACTATACTAAAAAGATATATAATCACGGATGCAAAACAATATCTTTTGGTTTTGTTTAAAGGAATGAACTATTATAACCATGTTATCAATTTAAATTAAATATGTATTTTTATACCGTGTCAATTTTTATGTACTACATAGCATACATAGCATAATATAGTAGTGCACATGTTCTAGATTTACATGAGAATATATGATAACAAACCCATTCTTGGTGAATTGATTAATAAAATCTCTCTTTCAAAAGTTTCAAGCATTTTACTAATTGTATTAACATTAATCTTAGCAAACTCACTAAATTACTTATTGTTGTTATAAAAGTTTTCTACACCCATATGAAATCACTTTAATTTGTTGCATATATTCATCTAAAGATGACTTAACTCATTCATAAATTGCCTCTAACAATTGTATAATATTTTATTGGTTGTATGCTTAATTTTCATGGTCAATTATAGCATTTTTGAACATTTATTATTGTTGTTGTTACAAATTACTTATTGTTTTTATATGACTAGTTCACTACCTCAAATTGCAACAACCATAGCAATCTAACTTGTCTAGTGTCTAAAAGAGGTCTTATTTACATACTTTATCTTGGAAAATGTTCTTATTCTGGGCAAGTATCAAACCATCTTCATACCTCCTCTTTCCTTGACCTAGACCAATTTGTCATTTAAATTTATCATTTAATCCCTTGAGATCACTAGGGAAGCCTCCCTTTTGGTGGACCTCTTTTATCACTAAAACAAGGGAAGATCCTACTAAGGTGAGAGTGGTAGTTTCTTCCATCGTCGTAGGCTTGGCTATTAAATTTGTCATTTGATCCCTTGAGATCACTAGAAAAGCCTCCCTTTTGGTGGACCTCTTCTATCACTAAAACAAGGGAAGATCTTACTAAGGTGAGAGTGGTAGTTTCTTCCATCGTTACCCAAGAATTGAAGATCTTGTGCTGAGCTTTACACAAATACAAATCATGGGATAACAATATAGAATCTCTCTTCAACACCTAATCGTTTGTTTCAAAATTTCCCATAAACAAAACATGTACTAATGCACATCTTATCAAAACACGGACTAATGCACAACTTAATCTTTCCTATATTGTATGAACACATTTGGATGGCGATCCATTAATGGATGGAAACATGGGACTGTTCATTGTACTGATTTATCATTTGCCAGTACAGTACAACTAGCAAAGATTGATTCCTCCATCAATGAGTGAGTGTTTCAACCTAATGGCATGTGTAGCAACTATGTACAACTATGTGTGTAATCATTATTGAAAAGTGTGGCCACTGGCTAATGCTTCTTCCCCACCGGATACCATGAGAGATAAAAGATAAACTACGGCTTATTTACTTTGCTTTAATTAGATAAGGACTTCGCTCGTTGCTTTTTGGCCGTATCTTGCAGCTCCCCATAAATGCTCGGTTTGACCAGTAAGATCAGTACATATCGGTTATTTCCCAAGATTGCCTTCACTGGTTGAACTAGACGCTTTTATTTGCAGTCTCTAACTCCGATAATATTCGATCCGGGTGAAGGGATTTTCTTATTTTGATTGGATGAGCTGCTTGCCCAGGAGGTGTTCAATTCATAGAGCATGATTGGGAGTGTCCATCTGATATTTTAAATAATCTGCAAAAGGAGTGAAACAGCTTGACCATAGGGAAAGTAATATAATATTATTATCGCTTAGCGCTTAACTGGCAGAAATAAGCAGCTATCATGAGAAAGAGATTACGAAAACATAAGGGCACACCTTTTGAAAGATAGAGGATTGATTCTTTAGGAAATAGAACCATGAGTCTTCCCCTCATAACTCCTTCATACTTGTAATGCAAGGCAAGATAATATTTCAGGGTCTATCTTTGCAGGCATTGGTGGGAAGATAGATATCTCGGTGGCACCAAATAGATGTCTCGGTTCCATTTGCTAATCCAATTCCTCAACTTTTGTTGTAACAGTGGAGCTAAATTCTGTCGGCAAGGCCCACCGGCTAACTCTAGCAACATGGAATATGTATGGATGGGCATCAGGCTGTGGAGGACAGGACAAGTGGATATTGATCGCCATATGTTACTCAAGTTATAGGAAATTAATTAATATTATCCCTTAAAAATAAAAAAAATTAATTTCCTATAACCCTGGCTGTAGCAAAATATTAATTAATTTTCTTTTTTTGGGGGTAAATATTGATGAGCATATGTTGCATGCTCTTAAATGAATTTCCACACATAGTCTGAAAATATTAATTAATTTCCTATAATCAATAATAATCTGCTGTAGACAAATATTAATTAATATTCTTCCCTTTTATTTTTAATGAATTTCTCCACATAGTCTGCTGACTAATATTGTTCCCTTTTATTTTTTAATAAATTTCCACACTAATATTCTTCCCTTTTACTTTTCAATAAATTTCCACACTAATATTCTTCCCTTTTACTTTTCAATAAATTTCCACACTAATATTCTTCCCTTTTATTTTTCAATAAATTTCCACAGATAGTAGCTCTCCCTGTTCATTATTTCGATTATATATACTACAATTGCTCGAATATAGAGTAGAGCGGATTGGATTGTATATTGTGAATCGTGATCAGTCGATCTTTGGCATCAGAACTTGGCACGAGACTGATGGCGGATGTGGAAGGACCGCTCGAGTTTCGGGAGGTGTGGAGTGAACAAGTTAAAGAGATGCTTTATAATAATAGATCTCTAGAAAACGCGGTTCCACTTCCGCGCGTGGCGAGGCCTCTGCGGACTGCGAAACCCGAGGCGTACATTCCACAATTTCTTTCCCTTGGTCCTTACCACCATTCGAGGCTAGAGAAAGACGGCACTTATCAGTATCGCGGGCTGAAGATGTCAGCGGCAGAGGCATACAAAGTCATTTCCGCGGCCACAATCTCCCAG
>ML777944.1:257800-271855 GCA_009831015.1 Picea engelmannii | reverse complement strand
GTCCATGTAAAATGGATCTCTCAAAAAACATTAAACATTTTGTTAACAAATATACAATGGGGAACTTTTAATTTAATCCATATTGAAGAAAGGGTGAAAGGGATATGCAATGCTATTTAGCATGGCATTAATTAATCAAACTAGAAATCTAATTTAGCAAAGTAACTATTATCAATTCAATTTAGCAAAGTAACTATTATTATTATAGGGAAATAAATGAAATAAAGAGATGGTCAAACATGTATTTTAGTTGCTAAATGTTAAATTAAATATCCTTTATAGATTTTAAGCACTCCAATTTAGCAAAACAAGTATTATTATAGGTAAATAAATATAACAATGAAATAAAAAGATAGCCATGTACAAATTTTAGCCATATAATGTTAAATTAAATATTTAAGACAACTTTTAAATATAAACTTACAATTTATGTTTTATTACACTTGTAACAACATAAATAATGCAACAACCTGAATTGAACTATACTAGGAAAATTTATAATTCAAAGTTCAAAGCCCTAACCTGAGAATCGAATTGAATTGTTGCAGTCGTGACAAATTGCAGTGGGGTCTGTGTCGATGATCTGTCTTTTACCAGTATTTTCATAATTAGATTTTGACTCAGAGTTCGACTCCTTGTCTTTGCTCTTGACCACCGATGAATGTTTTGAGTGACATTCATTGGTGTTGTGCCAGGGGATTTTGTGGAAATCACACCATTTTTCAGTGTCCTTCTTCATCTTCCCGTGACCCTTCTTTTCTTGTGGCTTAGATTGGTTTTCAGGAAGTTCTTTGTTAGGGTTGTCTTTCTCATACTTTGGTTGTTGCAGATTTGCAGATCCGAACTCTCGTTTGTTCTGGTGCCTAAATTTCTGCTGGATTTTAACAGCATATCGATACGTAGCACCGAGTGATGAGATATCCAAAAAATCCATTTCAATTTGGATGTATCTGTGTAGAGCCCCGCGGTATTTCAGAACCAAATGTCACTCGGAGTCCTTGATACCCAGCTTGGTGCGCAAGGTATGGAAGGTGTTGGTGAACTCTGTCACTGCTTGGCCCCTCTCTTGACATAGTGTGGTCCATCTCATGTACCGATATTCATAGTTTCCAACAGGGTAATATTGTTCCTTGATCGCATCCACACAAAAATCCCAAGTGGGATCGACCCCATATATTCCAAATTCCTCTGTGGAGCTTTGCTCCCAGTAAGTTTCCCACCAATATTTGACATGGGGGAGAGCCTTAACAAGTGCGAAGGTGATCTTTTCCCTGTCAGAAAAATGGTGAACAGAGAAATAACTTTCTAGCAGATTTAAGCATTTTTCTAGGGCATCCGCATCTATCTGACCTTGAAATACAGGAATATCAAAATTAACATGTACCTTGAAAGGCGAGGTGCCTCCAAAGTGGTCGCTTGATGAAGACATGCCTATTGTTATCGACAAGCGTTGAAGGATGTGGGAAAAATTCTCCATCATTTCGTCCCTCTGTTGCGTGAGAGCTTGCTCAAGCAACAGATTAATAGAATATGATGCTCCATCGTTTTTCTTTTCTTCCTCCATGGAGGGTTTCTTGGATGTGCGAGAGTGATTGTCCTCAAGAGAGACAAGCTTGAGACCCAAGTTGCTATACTCCGACCTCATCGGGAACATGCACTGAAAAACGATCAAGACCAGCTTGCTATGATACCACTAATCCAGATTATTTTCGACATGAAATGAGAGCGGAGATATAATAAAGAAATATACAGAGATATCTCGGATATCCAATAATATAACAAAAATGTATCAGATATGCAACCGTAAACATAGAGATGCATTAATACACAATTTCTATTAATGAGCGAAAATGTACAAAGACTGTAAAATTACAGAGTGAAAGACTCACTAGAATCGTGGCAGATTATCTCTAAGAAGAGATGTGATGGCTACTCGCATTCACAAGAAGATGATTTTTACAATGAGGCTCCAAAGGAATTTTTAACATAAGTAATAGAAATTGTGTATTAATGCATCTCTATGTTTACGGTTGCATATCTGTAAAATTACAAAGTGAAAGACATGCTAGAATCGTGGCAGATTATCTCTGAGAAGAGATGTGACAGCTACTCGCATTCACAAGAAGATGATTTTTACAATGAAGCTCCAAAGGATATTACGGTTGCATATCTCTATGAGCGAAAATGTACAAAGACTATAAAATTACAGAGTGAAAGACTCGCTAGAATCGTGGAAGATTATCTCTGAGAAGAGATGTGACGGCTACTCGCATTCACAAGAAGATGATTTTTACAATGAGGCTCCAAAGGAATTTTTAACATAAGTAAAATCCAAAACCCTAACCTCGAAAGATGAAAAGCCAAAAGGTTTGTGGGCCCTGATGGGGGTAGTGGATATGTCAACTTCCTGGGGGCACAACGTTTGCATACAATATTCGTTTGGGGCACTCAATACATAGTTAGAAAGGTCTAACTGAGAAGAACGATTTTCAACTGGACCAGGTCAATTCCATTAGTAGTAACATGGACCCCAAATCCCCAAAAAACATTGTTTAGGGCCTCAAAACAACCCCAGAAGTTTGGAACCTGAAAAACTTCCAAGAGGGAAAATTGGTTTTTGAGCCCATAGAATAGGTGGGTGGCCACCAATATCCACTTGGATCAATCTTCCCTCCTTAGGAAGCAATGGTATCCATTTCGTTGAGTTCCTGGGGGAGAGAAGGAAGCGTTTGTTGAATCTGAATCTTGGTGAGTTGCTTGCCTTACTGGAGATGTCACATTGCTCGGTGTGTGGAAGGTTTTCACGAACCTGTTGCTGGTGAGGTTGAATCTGTTCAACTAATCGGGCTACCTGAGATGACTGTGTGCAGAAGGAATTTTTGTGCTTTTTTGCAATCTTTTCTACCTGCTTCTGTTGGATAGAAGGTGCTTGGTTCGAGACTGTAGTGATTGTAGTATCCTTCTGTTCACCTTTCGAACAAATTGTGGAGAAGCTGAATTTTGTAGTATGATATACTACCTTGCGGCATTGTTTCGGTGGGACAGTAGTTGGAACTACCTCAGGTATTATGTAGAGATGACCCCTCAAAGTAACAATGACACTACGTGGTCGAGACTCATAAACATCATGACACTTCCACATATATGGTTGGCCCAAGAGAACATCATAGACATCTAGTGGGGAAACATCACATAATACCTCATCCATGAAGGGTTGGATGCAGTATGAAAATCGACACTGTTGGTTGACACGAAGATCTTGTCCCTGGCAATACCACCTGATGTTGTATGGTTGTGGGTGTGGTGTTGTCGACAATCCCAACTGTTTGACGGCCTATGCTGAGATGAGGTTCTCCTAGCTTCCGCTATCAACAATAAAATGCAGTGGGGTCCCCTTCACCCACATCTGTGAATGAAAAATACGCTCCCCCTCTTTAGGATCTGTTGGTTCTTCTGGTTGAATTGTTTCGGTCACAACAATAGTTGTGGGATCTGCGTCGATGATCTGTCTTTTACTAGTATTTTCATAATCATATTTTGAATCAGGGTTTGGCTCCTTGTCTTTGATCTCGACCACCAATGAATTTTTTGAGCGACATTCATCGGTGTTGTGCCAAGGGATTTTTTGGAAATCACACCATTTTCTAGTGTCCTTCTTCATCTTCCCCTGACCCTTCTTTTCCTATGGCTTAGAATGGTTTTCAGGAAGCTGTTTGTTAGGGTCGTCTTTCCCATACTTTGGTTGTTTCTGATTTGCATATCCAAACTCTCATTTTATTTGGTGCCTACATTTATAATCGATTTTAACAACATATCGATACATAGCATCGAGTGATGAGATATCTAGAAAATCCATTTCAGTTTGGATGTATCTGTGTAGAGCCTCGCGGTATTTCAGAACCAAATTCCGCTTGGAGTATTTGATACCCAACTTGGTGTGAAAGGTATGGAAGGTATTGGTGAACTCTGACATTGCTTTGCCCCTCTCTTGTCGTAGTGTGGTCCATCTCATGTACCGATCTTCATAGTTGCCAACAAGGTAATATTGTTCCTTGACCGCATCCACAAAAAAATCCCAAGTGGGATCGACCCCATATATTTCAGACTCCTCTGTGGAAATTTGCTCCCAGTAAGTTTCCCACCAGTGTTTGACATGGGGGAGATCCTTAAGGAGTGCGAAGGTAATATTTTCCCTGTCATAAAAATGGTGAACATAGAAATAACCTTCTAGCAGATTTAACCATTTGTCTAGGGAATCTGCATCTATCTGACCTTCAAATACGGTAATATAAAAATTATCATGTACCTTGAAAGGAGAGGTGCCTCCAAAGTGGCATCTTGATGAATACGTGCCTGTTGTTATCGGAAGACGTTGAAGGATGTGGAAAAAATTCTCCATCATTTTGTCCCTCTGTCGCGTGAGATCTTGCTCAAGCAACAGATTAATAGAATCTTATGCTCCATCGTTTTTCTTTTCTTCCGCCATGGAGGGTTTATTGGGCATGCGAGAAAGATTTTCATCAAGAGATACAAGCTTGAGATCCAACTTGCTATACTAGGATCTTGTCATGGACATGCACTGAAAAACGATCAAGAGCGACCTGCACTGATACCACTGATCTAGATTATTTTTGGCATGAAATGAGAGCAGGGATATAATAAAGAAATATACAGAGATATCTTGGATAACCAATAATATAAGATAAATGTATCAGAGATGAAACCGTAAACACAGAGATATAGTAATACATAATTTCTATTAATGAGCGAAAATGTACAAAGACTGTAAAATTACAGAGTGAAAGACTCGCTAGAATGGTGGCATCTTATGTCTGAGAAGAGATGTGAAGGATACTCGCATTCGCAAGAAGATGATTATTACAATGAGGCTCCAAAGGCCTTTTTAACATAAGTAAAATCCAAAACCCTAACCCTGAAAGATGAAAAGCCAAAAGGTTTGCAGGCCCCGATGGGGGTAGTTGATACGTCAACTTCTCGGGGGAGTAACTTTTGCATACGATCTTCGTTTGGGGCGCTCGATACATAGTTAGAAAGGTTTAACTGAGAAGAACGATTTTCAACTAGACCAAGTCAATTCCATTAGCAGTAACCTGAGGCCAAATCCCCAAAAAACGTCGTTTAGGGCCTCAAAACGACCCCAAAAGTTTAGAACCCGAAAAACTGTCAAGATGGAAAACTGTTTTTCGAGCCCGTGGAATAGGTGGGTGGCGACTGATATCCACCCGGATCAATCCTCGCTCCTTAAGAAGCAATGGTCTCCATTGCATTGAGTTCCAGGGGGAGAGAGGGAAGCGTTTGCCGAATCTGAATCTTGGTGACCTGCGTGTCTTTTTGGAGACATCGTGTTGCTCGATTTGTTGAAGGATGTCACTAACCTGTTGATGGCGGGGTTGAATATGTTCAACTAGTCGAGCTACCTGAGATGACTGTGTGCAGAAGGAATTTTTGTGCTTTGTTGCAATCTTATTGACTTGCTTCTGTTGGATAGAAGGTGCTTGGTCTGAGATTGTAGTGGTTGCAGTATCCTTGTGTTCACCTTTCAAACAGATTGTGAAGAAGATGAATTTTGTAGTATGAGATACTACCTTGCGACATTTTTTAGGTGGGGCAGTAGTTGGAACTACTTCAGGTATTCTATAGAGATGACCCCCCAAAGTAACAATGACACTACATGGTCGAGACTTATAAAAAACATGGTGCTTGCACATATATGGCTGGCCCAAGAGAAAATCACATACATCCAGTGGGGAAACATCACATAATACCTCATCCTTGAAGGGTTGGATGTCGTATGACAATCGACACTACTAGTTGACACGAAGATCTCGTCCCTGGTGAAACCACCTGATGTTGTATGGCTGCAAGTGTGGTGTTTTCGACAATATAAATTGTTTGACGACCTATGTTGAGATGAGGTTCTCCTGGCTTCCACTATCAACAATAAAATGCAGCGGGGTCCCCTTCACTCACATCTGTGAATGAAAAAGGCGCTCCCACTCTTCATGATCTATTGGTTCTTCTGGTTGAATTGTTGCGGTGGCGACAATAGCAGTGGGGTCTGCGTCGATGGTCTGTCTTTTATTAGTATTTTCATAATCAGATTTTGAATTAGGGTTTGACTCCTTGTCTTTGATCTCGACCACCAATGAATTTTTTGAGTGACACTCATCGGTGTTGTTCCAGGGGATTTTGTGGAAATCACACCATTTTATAGTGTCCTTCTTTGTCTTCTCGTGACCCTTCTATTCACGTGGCTTAGACTAGTTTTCAGGAAGATGTTTGTTAGGGTCATCTTTCTCATACTTTGGTTGTTGTAGATTTTCATATCTAACTCTCGTTTGTTCTGGTGCCTAAATTTCTGCTCGATTTTAACAACATATCGATACGTAGCATCGAGTTATGAGATATCTAGAAAATCCATTTCAGTTTGGATGTATTTGTGTAGAGCCCCACTGTATTTCAGAACCAAATGAGGCTCAGAGTCTTTGATACCCAGATGGTGTGTGTTGGCATAGCGGTAGACCCAGGGTTCAACGCTTCAACAACGCACCAACAAAACCCTAACTACCAACCCTTTCAGCAACACCTACTAAGCAGATGAAGTCTCACCCGAGGTAGAGGTAGGGGGGGTTGCAGGACTCAAGTGTCTACAACCTATCTAGGACACAGATCTGTTATTACAACAATTTAACAAAGCACTTTTCCAATAATATGCATTAGTCTTTAGTCTTTATTCACATCGCAGGTTACACCCTAGATCTAGATCAGCGTAGTAATAACCAAGATCTAATACTTTCATTCACTTAGCACATAACATTAACTCAGATCTAGCATTCAGTCACATTATTAAGCACTAATCTACTACATTAGATGCATTCATCAATCAATACTAAGCAAAGAGAAACATAAACACCATGAACACATTGCACAAAGAACAATAACACAGGATATACGTGGTTCACCCCACTGTGGGGCTATGTCCACCAAATCTTCTTCTCCTCTTTATTAGTCTCCTTCAATGTTCTTGCATGCATAGAGCCACCAAGCCAACTCTGCATAGGACATGAGATCTGCGCTCACCTCGCCAGATCCTCCTTCCCCGAGTTAGGTCAAAGCACAAAGCCTTACACAGTCTGCACACAAACCACTTACAAAACACTTGCACTTATCTCTGCAAGCCTTAACACATCCATACACTAAGCCAAATATCACTATGATCACATATATCAAACTACTCTTACATCGTCTAGCTACTTATTTATACATTACAAAAGGGCCTAAACATGGGTAAGACCCATGGGCCAACATCCCATACCTGTTACATAAACTCTAAAATCCAAACAAATCCGCAAAAAGGGCGAGATCCCGCGATCTCTGTTTCGCCTGGGTGCTCCATCTTCGACCAGCATGTCGAAGTCCCAAAAATGGTTAAACATGACCAAGGTTCTCCCAAAATTTGGTCATGGCGAACGTTCCGGCAATAACTGCGTTTATAGCCGTTCTGGAGCATCGTTCTAACGGTCGGGATGCCTCCAACGATCATATTGCTCCACCGTGGTGAAGTGCCAATCTGCATTGTTCTATTCCGATGAGGTTCAGGTTCTGTAAACCTTCCTTCTGCGAAGTCCTCTCTGGAAGTCTCCTATTATTTTTTCTATGCACTCTTTCTCTTTGAAGATCTCTGATAAACTGGTATCTTTGTGATCATTCAATATTTCTTTCATCTGCAATAATATAGCCTCTGATTCTTTTTGGTTTTTTAACATATTCTTAGTCTCTTGGCCTTCCTCAGGGTTTTCTTGTCTCATATTCATATTTTCAACTTTATCAATCATCTTAGGGAAATCCAAAACTTCATGGCCCACGGATTTACAACAAAGGCAACTAGGACCTCTACCAAGGCATTCTTTAGCAAGATGTCCCAGTCTTCTACAACTATAACAAAGATTCAATCCTCCATTTCTTTTAAACGATCCCCAACCTTTCTTGTACTGCGCACTGGGATCACAGTGATGGACCTGCAAAAAATTCTTTCTAGGATCCTGCATCCACTTGTTAGTCCAACAATTCTGTCTATGCATAGGAATAACATATATTTCACTAGTTTTATCAAATCTATTCATATCATATCTTCTTTCTTCTAGTTGTGCCCTAGTTTTCAGACTAGGACAAAATCTATTAAGCATACCTAGATCCATTTTTTCGAAACAAAATTTTCCACTTATCTTATCTTTATCAGAGCACAAATATTTAAGATCTTACCTCTTTTCTTTAGATCAAACTTCTCTTCTTAGCACAAAGCTTCACAATTCTAGTATAGTATTTTGCACTAGAGAAACAGATCTACGCATAGATCTTTCTCTTTTCTTCAGTTCCCAGCAATCACAGTTTCAGGTCCCGACAACGGAACCATTTGTTGGCACACGGGTAGACCAACGCTTCAACAACGCACCAACAAAACCCTAACTACTAGCCCTTTCGGCAACACCTGTGAAGCAGATGAAGTCTCACCCGAGGTAGAGGCAGGGGGGGTTGTAGGACTCAAGTGTCTACAACCTAGCTGGGACACAGATATGTGATTACAACACTTAACAGGGCACTTAGCAGTTAACATTCATTAGTATTCAACCCTCATTCACATCGCAGGTAAAACCCTAATTACATAGCAACGCAGTATTCAACAAGATCTAACACAATCAAGCACTTAGCACATATGAATAGATCAAATCTAGCATTTATTCACATTACTAAGCATTAAGCTACTATATCAGATACATATAACATACATAAAGATAACAACACTAACCATAAATCACATCAATCACACAAAGAAACCATAACATAGGATACATGTGATTCACCCTAGCATGGGGCTACGTCCACCAACTCTTCGTCTTTTTTATTATCTTCTGTCAATCTTGGTAGCCTCAAAACCAACTCTGCATAGGACAAGAGATATGCGCGCACCTCACCAAATCCTCCTTCCCTGAGCTTGGCACAGCACAGGACCTTTCTTACAATCACTTGCACTCAGCTCTGCAAGTTCTCAACACATGGTATGCACAGAGCTAACTCAATCACATAGATCCAACTACTTACATTGCTTGCACTTAGCACATCGCTACTTACTTACATCGCCTAGCTCTCTATTTATACTTTACAAAATGGGCCTAAGCATGGGTAAGACCCATGGGCCGACATCCCATACCCGTTACATAAACCCTAAACCCAAAAAGTCTGCAAAAGGTGGCGAGATCTCACAATCTCCGCTTCGCCTGGAGCTCCGTCTTCGACCAGCCTGTCGAAGTCCCAAAATTGGTCAAACGTGACCAGCGTTTCCACAAAATCTGGTCAAGGGCCAACAATCTTGATGTGACGAATCTGTGTATGAGTGTCTTGGTGAGGTGAGGAAATTTGTGTGACTCTTCCCAAGTTGTAAATCGAGTCAGTAGTGCTCATATTGTAATCGTTTCACAATAATAAGACCTACACATGTGTTAGGCACATATTGTGTTGTCCACACTATATCTATGCATCTCTTGTTTGTTTCACAAGTGTTCTCTTTGTTTCATGGATGTATGCTTAAATGCCTAATTGTTAATCTATTAACAAATTTTCTAAGTATACAAGTGAGTTGCACTAGAGTAGGAGTGTGACTTTCCCGTAGCCTAGAACAGAGTATGGGTATTCTCTAGGTGAAAAGGTGTAGTCTATATGGATTATCCTTGGTGTTTCCAAGCATCCAAGCAAGAACCGTTGTGGTGTCGCACACACACAAGAGGTGCATGGTTGCAATATTTAGGTAAGCACACTATGGGGATGTGAAAGAAGGGTTGAATGAATATATACCCTTCAACTTCAAATTAAGAGTACCCTTTCAAATTTGATCATTGGTTCTAGTCGTTTTTTTCGAAAAAATGACAATTTGGGTCATCTTAAAATTGGCCAAAACCTCTAGGGTCAAACTTCCATGAGCCAAGTTCCCATCACAAAGATGGAAATTTGACTCTAACATAGTTTCTACCGGATTTGGGACCAATTTGAAAAATAGGGAGATATGAGTGCCCCTTATCCCATACTTTTAGGGAGCACATATTGTTAAGGAAGAACAATTATGTTTTCAAGTGTGAAACATTTTTGAGGTAGAAGAGTTTTTTTTTTTTCCATAAATCATTTGTTTCTTGTACTTGTAATTAACAAACTTGAAATGATTTTCTAATACGACATCACTTTGCATCGAAAACCATTGCTACTTTATTTTCTTGACATTGCTTCAACAGTGACATCGTGAATCATTTCATACTCAAAAACCACTAAGTATCTTTGCATCACATCAAGAGAGAGTCATTGATACTCGGCAGCTGGAAACAACTTATTCGATGTCTAACTTGCAACCAAAGTATTTATCTTGCAAAATGGGCCCCTGTTTTTTGTTCCTAGAATTTCACTGTTTCCAATGCACCTTGGTTAACATTCTCAATTATCTCATTCCACTAGTATCTACTTACGTATTGAAGTGGTCCCCTTTCTCGTCTAATTTTGACACAATTCTGATCAGAACCAACATGGATTATGAGAAATCCTCATGGAATATTTTACTACAGAATTAACTTATGTTATATCTTGGTAGAAGGGCCCACTTTGTAGGTCTGTTATACTTAGAATATGAGAAAAACAACACACAGGTGAGACTCCGCTCACAATCTATATTATTCAATGAAGACTGATTACATCATTATATAGGAACTACTCTACTTAGTCGGTTACAACAAACCACAGATAACTAGGATCTACATTAAGTGAAGTAGAGTTCAACTACACTACTGATTATTGCAATTGACGCTTGCAACTGACTCTTACTCCATTATTTCCAAGTCTCCCCCTTAATGGAGAATGGATTGACTCCTACACCTAACATTTCCCTAAACAGCTCAAAATTAATCTTTCCAAGAGGCTTAGTGAAAATATCAGCAGTGTTTTCACTAGTATTACAATATATAAGAGCTATTTCATTTGACTACAACTTGTCTCTAACAAAATGAAACTAAGCATCAACATGCTTTGTCCTTGCATGATAATCGGATTTTTTTCCAGATTGATTGAACTTTGATTATCACATTTGATCATTGTAGGTTCCTTTTGTTCTTCTCCAACATTTTGAAGAAGTCTTCTCAACCAAACAACTTCACAAGTTGTTGCACACAAGGCTTTATATTCTTCTTCAGTAGAAGACAAAGATACAGTAGACTGTTTTTTACTGCTCCATGAAACAACCCCAGATCCAATGCCAAACGCATATCCAGTGGTTGATCTTCAATCATCCGGATTGCCAGCCCAATCATAATACGAGTAACATGTCAACTCAACATCAGATGCATCAATATATTTAATACCATAATCAAGTGTTCCTTTTAGATACCTGAGTACCACCTTTGCTGCATTCCAATGGATTTCATGAGGTTTATCCATAAACTGACTTAACACACTCACATAATATGCAATATCAAGTTTGGTTGTGGTGAGATAATTCAAACTACCCACCATCCATATATACATAGTGGCATTCACCTCCTTCAAACCATCATCACAAGAAAGTTTCACATTCTGCTGCATGGGAACAATAGAAGATTTACACTGATCCATTTTGAATCTCTTAAGTACTTATCTGACATACTTACTCTGACAAACAAAAGTTTGGCCTGTATTTCTCCAAACTTCAAGACCTAGGTAGTAATGTAACTCACCAAGATCTTTCATTTCAAAAACTTGTGACAACTGCTCCTTGATTTCATCAATTAATTTCTCTACATTTCCTGTAATTATCAAATCATCAACATATAAGGAATTCAATACTATATACCCCTTCTCATCAAATTTGGTATACATATTTGGATCACTTTTGCTCCTCATAAAACCCTGTTGAAGAAAGAAAGAGTCTATCTTCTCATACCATGACCAAGGTGCCTGTTTTAGTCCATACAATGTTTTCTTTAACTTGCACACTAAGTGTTCTTTCCATTTTTCCACAAACCCTTCAGGTTGAGTAAGGTAAACCTCCTCCTTTAACTCACCATTCAAAATGCAGATTTAAAATCTAACTGGTGTAGCTTTCAATGGTACTTTGTAGCTAAAGCAATTAACAATCTGATAGTATTCAATTTAGCTACTGGTGCAAATGTTTCAGCATAATCAATACCTTTTGTTTGTGAATACCCCTTTGCAACCAATCTAGCCTTATATTTGTCTATACTAACATCTGATTTAAACTTGGGTTTATATGTCCATTTTCATCCAATGGGCTTCTTATGTTTAGGCAATTCAGTCAATTCCCAAGTATTGTTTTTCATTATAGATTCATATTCTTCCTCCATTGCATTTCACCATTCATCATGTTCATTTGCTTCATTAAAACTCATTGGTTCTATGACATTTGAAATGATTCTCATTAGGTCATAGTCTCTATACCTCTCAGGGAGTCGAACCTGTTGTGAACATCTTCTCAACTAATTATCTTCCTCCCCACTTTGTGAAGATCTATCTTCATCTCTAGGTGAACTGTGATTGCTGGAAGTGTCCATATCACTGAGTCCTTGTTGTTGCTTTTGTTGTCGCTGCGGTTGTGGCCACTGCCATGGAGGTTGTTGCTGTGATGGTTGTTGCTGCTCTTCTTTAACTCCTTCATCAAGAAGTCTATGCCATTCCTCATGACTGTTATTATCACGATTTCCTGCTTCCTGCTCATGGAAAATTACATCTCTACCTGCAAATACTTTGTGAGTAGAAGAATCAAATAGTTTGTATGCTTTGAATTCAGAACAGTACCGAATGAAAATACATTTAATGTCTTTAGCATCCAATTTCTTCATATTCTCCTTTGGAATATGAGAAAAAGCCTTACACCCAAATACTTTCAAATTATGAACTGCACGTTTGGAACCATACAAGGCTTCGAAAAAAGTAACATTATCAAGATACCTTGTTGGACTTCTATTCTTTAAATAAACTGCAGTATTTATGGCTTCAACCCAAAATGCATTCGAGAGATTCTTACCTTTCATCATATTGCATGCACACTCTACCAGAGTTCTGTTTTTACTTTCAGCGACTCCATTCTGCTGTGGAGTGTGAAGTACTGTAAACTGTTGTACTATTCCATGATCTTTGCAATATTTGATGAAGTCCCCTGATTTATACTCTCCCCCTTGATCTGAATGGAGGATTTTGATGGGTTTTCTTGTCTGCTTTTCCACCATGGTTCTGAATTCCTTAAAGTACTCGAAAACATCACTTTTTCTTCTAAGGAAATAAACCCATGTGTATCTCATGCAATCATCAATAAATAACAGAAAGTAAAATGCACCTCCTAAAGACCTAGTCTGCATAGGCCTGCAAACATCAGTATGCACAAGATATAACACATCTCTTTTTTTCTTATCAGGATTAGAGGGGAATTCATCTCTGTGAATCTTTCCTAATGCACATCCATCACAAGCAACATTCTCATTCTTTAACATGGGAAGTCCTTCAACCATATTATTTTTCTGTAATAACAATAAATCAGGATGATTGATGTGGCCATACATTTTATGCCAAAGATTTTTTGTTGGCATAGTTGCAGAAGTCAATGTGTGATGTTCTTTACTGGTAACATCAAGTTTGTATAGGCCTCCTGCTCTGACTCTCTTTGCAATAGTTTTGAATTGGTCCAACAGATTCTTCACTATGTAATAATTCTTGAAGAATTCAACCTTCAAGTTCTGATCTGTAATGGTGGACACAAAGATCAAATTTTTATTTATCCCTGGCACATAAACAACATTGTGAATGTGACAAATAGTACCATTTGGCAATGCCACAGGAATGTCTCCATATCCCTTGATTTGATGAGTGCGGTTGCAAGATACCAGATATATAAAATATGCAGAACAGAAACGAAATGCTAGAAATAACAGAATAACAGTGAAATATCCAGCATAATCTTCACAATACACAGAAATGATATACGAAATAGCAACAGAAATAGCACTTGAACAG
>ML777944.1:238441-252160 GCA_009831015.1 Picea engelmannii | reverse complement strand
CTTCTTACATCTGCCTTATTCTATTTTATTGAAAGGTCTTATTAATATTGACCTTTATTACATCTGAATACATTAATCTACCTATGTGCAGGTTAGGACCTTAACAACGGTCATCACCAAGATATATGTTGACTTCATTCTGTGTTTCTTTAAAATTAGAGTACCACATCTTATTACATGTCATGTGTATTGATGCTCCAGAATCCACAAACTAGTCATCAAAATCATCTGTTTCAGCAGATAAAGCAGCGTTAGACACAAACAGCCTAAGATCCCATGAATCAAAATTTGGGGATTCATCAATATCATCACTAGCAATGAATAATCCGAGATCATGATTTGACGATTTTTCTGCATAATGACCTAAATGTGTTCTAGGTTTGTTCCTAGCCTCATCACTTTTCTTGTTATGACAGTCTCTAACAATATATCCAGGTCGACCACAATCAAAACAACTCTTTGACTCATTCATGTTAGATTGCATACCTTGATTCGGCCTTGGAGATTGTCTTCTATGTGATGAACTGCCTCTCTGTCATGAACTGCCTCCTCTGCCTCTTTCTCCTGATCTCCCTCTCGTAGATCTCTTATTTGACCACAATGCCAAATATTTATTCCGAGGTTTCAGATTCTCGCGCCTCTCTTCCTCTTGCAACAAAATACCTATTAGTTCTTCAAACATAGGAGGTTTCTCCCTTGCTGCGAGACCTATTATGAATATCTAATAATCTTCTAGCATACCATTTAAGGTAATAGTGACAAGATCAGTGCTGGAAACTATTTTCCCTATATTTCATAGCTTGTCTTTCACCTCTTTAATATGACCCAAAAATGAGCTAACAGATTCATTTCCATCCATCTTAATGCCTAGCAATTTAGTTTTTAGGAACAAAATGCGATTTGTGTTGCTAGTTTCATACAATGCTTTAAGTATTGTCCACATTTCAACAGAATTTTTAGCTTCTCTAATATGTGGAATTATGTTATCTTTAACAGACATACACAACAATACCTTTGCCTTGTTTTCGTGCTTCTCCCAGTCCTGGATCTGTGCTGCTGTCGCACCTGCCGCTGCATCAGGTTTCGCTTCAGTTCCCTTCGCAATGGTCCAGACACAATAGCCTTCCATGAGCGTCTGCATCTTGATTTTCCAGTTAATGAAATTTGAGCCATCTAATTTGTTGGCTTCGTTGAGGTAGGTCTCTGTCAGAGGATTCGCCATCGCTGCAAGATATTCTCTGCAAGTAAATCACCAAGGATATGCAACTTTCCATCGAGTGTTGAGCAATCCGTCGCTCTTCCAATCCACCAATCAGATCCCACCTTGGCTCTCAGTTTTCTTAAAATAAATATAAGGAAACCTTAACACCACTTTATATATAAAAAATAATATAAATTTCTTAAAAATAATTTTTTTTTTTTTAATACACACTTATATCCACCTTTAAATCTCGAACTCACTACACTTATATCCACCTTTAAATATTCACCTCACTATTTATGATCCTTCATCCTTTTGTAACTCATACAAGTTTATACCTCTCAAAAAAAATCCACTTTAATAAAAGGTTTATAACTCCCTCTTCACCTTAACCTTACTCTCAAAGCTCATGCTTCAAATATGAAAACTTACGTTTCATGAAAAAAATGTATGAAAAAACTCACGCTTTGAATGCAGCCGCCACTCGTGGGTAAATCGCCATCCATGTAAATATGGAACCACTAAGGGATGCGCGGATATGGCAGCTGGGAGACCTGATCTCCCTCACACAGTCTGGGACTACCTCTGTTTCCTCCTCTTTGGACAAGCAACCATTGTATTAGCAAACTACAGTGCTCTGAGCTCACACTTCCCAATGAGAAGATTTTCTCACTGCCCTCCTCCCAAGCTCGCGCTTCAAACTCACGTTCCAGTTTCATGCAGCAAACTGACACACCATTCAAATGGCTTTCTTCCAGCAAAGAAGGGGTGGCTCTCTCTACGAACCCACATGACCTCAAGAACCCACGGGAAAAAAACGTTCCTCACGCTATCCATGCCACCTGCGCAAACACAAGCATTTCCGCACCTCAACCTTCTATTAGAGTGTGGGGAGTCCGAACCTCAGGAGGCACTTGGGTGCGGGAATCTTTAAAGATTTCCGCACTATAATACACAACTGGAGTGAGGAAATTTGAGTTTTTCAAATGGAGTGCATAAATTTGAGTTTTTTAAATGCGCCTAAAGTTTGAGTAGTAAGTCTTCGCACCCTTTCAGAGGAGGGACTTGTGAAATTATAGAAATTGACACATCTCTCTTATGTGGCTCTTCACTTTTGTGGTTCTGATACCAACTTAGAATATGAGAAAACCAACACAAAGATGAGACTCCGCTCACAATCTATATTATTCAATGAAAACTGATTACATCATTATATAGGAAACTATTCTACTTAGTAGGTTACAACAAACCACAGATAACTAAGATCTACATTAAGTGAAGTAGAGTTCAACTACACTATGACTCTTGCAACTAAAGCTTAACAATTTCCAAGTGTTATACCTATCCACTAGAAATTAAAAATAAGAGTTTAACAATAATTAATGTGACCATGATTCTATGGATAGGGCCGTCTTGTAGGTTTGTTCTACAAAATACTTCAGTCATCCCAAACCATATTGAAGTTATTGTAACACAGAGCAGCTAGTCCCTGCGTAGTTTTATTGTATCTAGAGGCTATGGTCTAGTTACTCTATAAAATTAACGTGACACATCTAATTTAGATTATAAAAATATTGTATCGAGAGGTTATATCCTAGGTGGTTGAGATGTAACACTGTACCGTTAACGTGTGAAACTTCCAATTTAGATTATAAAAAAATTAATATGATGAACCCAGCTAACTCAAACAAAAAAATACTAATTTCTCTGGGATTGGGACATGAGAATGAGGATTCGGATTCGGATTAGGAGTAATCTCACCTCACAAGTTTACAACGAAATCAAAGAATTTTTCTTCAACAAATGCTTCTAATTTCTCTGGGATTGGGATATAAGATTGAGGATTCAGATTAGGAGTAATCTTTCCTGGCAAGTTTACAACAAAATCAAGTAATTTTCATCAACAAAATGGTCGTATCAATGTTCAACCCCCTTTTACATATCATCTGTATTGCAAATAACAAATTGTCATTCATTTTGATAAATAAGGATAGTAATGGACTGGAGACAATCGTCGCGAGTTTGCAAATCCAACTATTACTGGGTTATTATAGGTTTTTGCTATTATAATTCTTTGATATATTTCAAAACCAGCTCGGATTTCTCCTTTTGATACTTCATTGTTAAGGTCCAGAATAATAGTACAATCGAAGGAGAACATCCTAGATTCAAAAACAAATGTCCATGATTAAAAAAAATAATGTTGGTTATAAATGGAAAGCATGGCCATTGTAATTGGAGGTTCATTGTTAAACAAGAGCTGTGCGCGAACAAAAATAAATTAACAACAATGGATGACCAGAGAAAAGGAAGACGTTATATAACAGAGGATGGGATGATAAATGTACAGTCCAAAAAATTGGGTTCGAGTTCATATTTATCTACTACAATGTCTGAATAATGGATGTTTCATCCCTTAGAGATACAAACCCTTCGGCCTTGGAGGATATCATGTTTACGTCATCTGACTCCCGCAGGCAATTAAGAATGTGGAATTTATATTTGAGACATCATTTGCACCCCACCGAGTCTCTCTACATGGAATTGGAGTCCATCTACGCTGTGCTTGACAAGATAATGAAATTATGCAATCGAGACGCAACGTGTATATGGAATAAGGGAACGACATTCTGTGTGGTATGGTGTCCATGATGTTTGTCTTTGTCATTCATTTTGATAATTCGCGGTTGAGAACGCTGAAAGGTATCGGCTGAAAACTAGTGTCCCCAATATAAAATGTATGTGGTAATTCATAATCCGTCTGTGGTAATATGAAACGTTTGGCTGCACGGTTTAATGCTACTTAATCATTTAAACGTGGCATTTATATATTCTTACAGTAATTTTTTAATGTGATTAAGTAAATGTTAAAAAGTAAACATGTTAACGGATGCCTTGATAAATGCAAGAAAGTTATGAATAATAAATCTGACCCGTTGATTTTGGAGGATGACTAAGAATATGCCAACATCTTCAATGCATAGCCATCATATTAGGGTTTATGGTTAAATAAGGTTAAAAGATCATTAGTTGTGCCCATTGTCAATAGGTGTACGCCTTTCGGCGTAATAATGCAACGTAGACCACCAAGTTTTTTCTAACATGCTATTTCCCCACGTATTCGGATGAACTGGCTCCACGTGACTCCATAGGCTCATGCATTTAGTAATATGTTTATATTTAAAGACAAGTGTCCACCGAATTTATGATTTGAAATAAACATGTACGAAGTTCATTTGGTTAAGTGCGTTGGTATTATTGATAGTGGTAATCTTCGGAAGTGGAGAGAGGAGGATCGATCTCTACCTTTAGTGGAGGAGAATTGATCTCAAAAGATACTTTAAGACTATGGTTAAGTTTTTAAAACATGAGTTCATTAACCATTTAGGAATTAAAATAAGATGAAGAAATTAATAATATAATATGGTAGTCATAATAAGAAATACAGATTAGAAAGCAAACATAAGGAGCAACAAACTATAACACCAAGTTTGATAATGGAGTTCGACAAGGTTGCCTATGTCTCTGGGCCTTTGTCTTAGTGCCTTTGTCTTAGTGGAGGAGGTTTTCTTATTAATTTCTTCAAATGCTCAAAAAGTACATCAAAAGTACATAAAATAGATTTCTAACTGGCTCAGCTATGTTATGCTCTACCTCAAAACCCAATACAATAGACGACACTAAAAAATGTTGAATGTAGCTCCCAGAATAAGCCTCCAAAGTTTGTTTGGCTTGCTGGTTTTTCCTACATAAAGTGAATGGTTCTACATAATCTGGCATAATTCGACATGTGATGTACTATTAATTATTTTGCTTAAATAAAGACGGGGTCTAAGGATCGAATCCCATCGAAATCTGCTGGAAATCTTCATAGTATACCATAATTTATGGCATGAAATGGTTAAAATAACCATTATCCAAAATTGAAAACCCACTTTATGCCAAAATATATCGCGCACACTATTATATGGTTTAAATACCATATATTACAATAACACGTGACAACAACATATGCATTCGGGCTTTGGACTAGCACCTTGGTAACATAAAATATGGGATTAGAATATTTTATATGGTTGAAATAACCATAATATTAAAGTTTCCAACCCACTTTTTTTGTTTTTTTTGGAAATACATTGCCAACACCATATCATACCCCGGGTAAAGGCAATGCAGAAAAAATAATATAATGAAAGTTTATTTTTATAAGTATATTATTTCATCAGTAGCATTGTAATATATTATTTTATGTAGTATATTATTAAACATTTATATATGTGTGTGTGTGTGTGGACCTGGATTTAAAAGAACACTAATCTAGTTAACTGTTTGAGACGAAAATTCAACAAGGAATCATTCTGGAATGCACTGAAGGGTTGCTTGTATATATCCATGTCATTTCATTTTATTTGGTTATAATTAAATTAATTCTCATTGATTTCATTTATTTTGCGTTAGTATGCATCAATAGTGCAATTAGTGTTCCTTTAAGTACCCCATCCCCTCCACATGACCATATACGAGGTCGGGTACGCTACATCTGTAGCAACTCCTGAGCCCATATATCGATTTGAGAACCACATTCAATCCACTATAAGCGCACTCAGCAGCATAAGTCACACAATAGTGTTTATGGTTTTGACATATGCAAATCACGAGATCAAAACACTTTGGGAAGAGGATAATTCTATGCTGGGATTTGTATGGTTTGGAAGGATAACTATGTGTGGAGATTTTTAAGGTTTAGAATGATAAATCTGTTCTGAAGTTTTTAGGGTTTAGAAGGATATTATGTGTTGACATTTTGGTTTATGAACTGCATTGGTTTCTACCCTCTACTATGCGGGGGACTTGTCACCATAATAATCATTTATTCCAGAATATACACTTCCATACTAATAGACATTATAAATACGAATAAATACACAAAATCAACTTCAACTTCATCGCAACGATTTTTTAAAGAGAAAATATAAATCTTGACCTACATTATTGATCAATCGATTCATGGACTCTGGCTGTCTTGGGCGATGTTTCTGAGCTCCAGTACTTGATGTTTTTTTTACATGCTTAGCACCAAATGTCAGTAAGATGTTGCTCTATGCTCAAATTTCCAAGGTGTTCACACTCTCTAGTCAAACCAAACCGAATATGAGCTTGGATTATGGGGCAAATACCATGTGTACCGTGTGTAAGTGGATTGCTTTGTGAAAAAAAATGGGATGCAACCTGCAGGCATAGAGTAAAAAATAGAACCCCAGGTGAAGGAATACCCTGGGGTTGCAGGCAGAACACAGACTCGATGATTCAGTTTAATGATAAACCCTTGGCAGGAGGTTGTTGTATTTTCGGTTGCCATGATTCCTTAGATCCTTCTCATATTTACTCAACTAATTTGTCTTCCATGGATGCTCTAGATTAGTTAAAACTTGGTACAATGCTCTAACCACGTCTGCTCTTCAGATTCACACATTCATGCACGTAAAACTCCTCCAAAGATACCCATGTTTGCACACGTGCAACTCTTCTAACTTAGAGAGGTAATAGAGAGGCAGTTAGAAAATACAGGGAAATGAAATTGGTGTGGGAATGCTCTATTTCGCGACTTGTTTGGGAAAAAATTCGAGGTGACCTTGTCTTCCAGTTTGTTCCTTCCTCCTCGAGCGAGCATAAGAAAAACAATGACAACGAATATATAGAAGACTATTCTTACTTCAGAGGACTCCTTCTTTGTTGGATGTACTTCAATATATGCCAACAAAATGTTCACTTCTTGTGGGTTGTCTCACTTGTGCAAGTGGGTCGTCTCATTGCATAAGCAAGCCATTTCTTCAATATGGGGCTAGGGGCAAGTCCTGGACAAATTTGGCAGAATAGACACCATCAGCGACAACATCATTAAAAAAATATAAAAAATTAGTTCTATATTGTCAAGTTTGTTGAAACGTTAACATGTGTAGCTCATCTCCATTGTCTCTGACCAATCTTGGTGAAGGATTTTAATAGTGGTTCTCTCTCTATGAAAACATAAACAAAATTAAAATTATTTGAATTCCATGACCATTCCAAACTCTTAACGGGTATATCCAAAAGCCAGACCACCAAAGTGGTAGCAAGCTAACTATCATCTCCTCTATCATCTGCTCTACAACCGATATCACAGTGTTATATGATAGCACATATGGGCACTATAACTTCAACGCCACGATACAATTAGCATCAACATATGACACTGGTATTATATTTTAACCCCCAAGTGTGAAGGTACATCCTGCAGGTGTACGACCTACGTTGGCATAAAAACCTGTAGTATGGAGGGCATCGGGGATGAGATCTATCCATGCCCACCAAAGTGGGTACAACCACCACCTCCGCCTAAAAACTTAATATATATCACAAGGAGGAGCCCATAGTTAATAATTATAATTTAAAAAAGAACACCAGACAAGGTTTGATCTTGTGACCGGAGGCATGAAAAAACAATCAAACAAAAGTACAATAAATTACTCCGATTGGCTAGATTGGGTGACAACTACATAACAACAACACCAACAATTATAAAACTTACCATCGTTTCACTTCCATTCTTCATGTACCATCATCAAGATAAAACGATACATCAATAACCCTCTCTTCCTTGTTGAAGACCATCCCAACCAGGGTTACCTGCACACCCAAAAAAACATTTTCATGCAAATTTTCCCATAATACGAAAACCCCTTTAAAATTAAGTAAAGGTAAAGAATGATTAATTACATTGTTGACATCCACGCCATCTATTGTAAAATTTGAATTCTCTTCCAAGAGCTTCTGGGTAGCCTGGCTTATTTGTTTTACTGTCAATGGAAGAAGCTTGTTGATGGTATCACTTTTCTGCAAAACCATTCAGGCTTGCTTGAATGTCGGGCTCCTTAAACTGCCAAAACACACATATATTGAAAACCCTAAAACAGCCTACCCCGACAGAGGGAAATCCACTTACCCTGACATAGGAAAAACCACCTTTGTTAAGGCATAAAACCGCCTCCAGAAAATAGGAAACCTCCATCAAATTGATTCTGCATGCCAAACATGTTTCTTCTCTACTCTGCAACTCCCCACAAAGAAAAATAGTTGTAAGGGTTTTGAGATAAAATTTACAAAGAAAACTAATAACAACAACATATGATATGAAGTGGATTCAGATGATAATGGTGGTTTTCTACTGTAAGTATTCAGTGGGGGATTTGAGCGTAGATGTAAATTTCCTGCCAATTCCTTCCCCTCCATTTCATTTGTTATTAGGCGGTGAAATTGGCTTCGGTATCATTTCCAGGTTGCCTACATTTGACTAGGATATTTCCGTTGTTTGTGGTCTCAATTACATGCGTGTGAGTTTTCTCCTCCCAACTAAATGGATGGTATTTAAGTTTTTAACTAAAATCTCAATATCTCCATAGTCACGTATAGATAGTGGCTTCAAAGATGTAAGTAGATGGTCTAAAAAACTCTTATCCTCCAATACCTGTATTCTATTATTCGACAAATCAAGATCCTCTAGGGATTTAAGCCCCGCTTGCACCAGATGCACATAATCCGATCGTTGGCAGCGCTTTATGTCCTGGTAGTGAGCTCATGGGGGCTAGCCAGGGAGTGTCTCACCACCCATGACTTGAACTTCACCTCCAGGCCACAGTCTGCGGAAACTAAGCATTTGGGCTACGATTGTAAGCTGCTTGGCCTTGATCCATATGACCACCGATGTAAAAAACTGTGCAGGATCTGCACGTCGCAGCTTCTATCTCCTTCCAAGGTGGAGGCGTCCAAGAATATTCTAACAGAGGAGATGTCAAAGTTAGTGCATGGCCTGTTCGAGAGGTGCACGCAGATGGGAGTTAAAGACCACGGGGCTTCGACTATTGTGAACGTGAGATTGATGGTAGTGGAGCTCATATTTGATATTATGGTGAGATTCATCTTCACTGACAAAATCTACCTGGGCGGCATGGAAGAGGTGGAAGAATTTAAGGAGATGATTACCGTCACCAGTAGCGAGTTGCTGGGTGCGTTTAATTTTGGGGATTATTTTTCGTTCCTCAGATGGCTGGATCTCCAGGGCTGCGAGCGGGTGATGAAGAAATTAAACAGGTGGAGGGATAAGTTTTTGCAGTGAGCTACACTCAATGCATGCACATGTGGTGCGCCCTCCCAGCCTCTTGCACATGTCGTGTTCCCGGTGATGATTTCAAGGTTGGCATGCAAAACTAAACAAACTTCCCTCCTAGCCTCGTGCAAATGTGGTGTGCCCTCCTATGTTGTGTGCCCTCTTGGTGATTACTCCCAGGGTGGCATGCAACACTTGGTAATGATTCCATGGTTGGCATGCAAGACTGGACTCCATTAGTGTAACTAATGTACAACTGAAAAATGACTCAAGAAGAGGTGTGCCCTTGTCTAAGGAAAGAATATTCTCATACAAGGAAGAATATCTTGGACCAAAGAAGACCAACTACACCCTCAACATAGGAAAAAATGTACTATGTAAGTGTGCATGTATCTCCAATAATCAGAGACGTGAAAAGTGTTGCCACTGTTCAAAAAGTAATTCAAGCCTTCTAGACATGCCAAATATATATAAAAGGAACCAACCATTGTCATGTGAATTCTTGATGGTTGACAATCTAATGTACATTCTAACTAACCAAAACATGTTCTTGAATAGTCTCTACAGGGTCTAATATTCTTCTCAGTAAATGCACATGTCAAGAAAATGTTGTTTCAAAAGATTAGAAGACATGAAAATAAATCTATGCAATACCCTACCCCACCATGTTGGTACTAATTCGTGGCAATATCGTTTTGATTTGCCAGGCAGCCAGCAGGATTCATGGTACATACAATTTTTACTCTGTATTTAAATGTAAAATGGCAAGCATTTTCCTTGTATTGGTCGTTACATATTTAATAAAGCCATGTCCAATAGATGATTGTTTATATGATAACATGAAAGGTTTTAAACATATACAATTTTTGTCTTGGATCCTATCTTAGAAACATTGTTGGTTGGTGTTATCCCCGATTTCTAGGGATAACTAGGAGATCATGTCTCGAGGCCCACAGGTCCTAGACATGGAGTACCGAGAGCAGGATTGACCTGAGCATGGCCCTGGAGGGCCCATCTTTCTTCTCTTTCATCAGACTTTTCTTGTCAGCAGCAACATCATCCATCACCATCGGTCTAGTCCTATATTGGAGAAGGCTCTTGCTTCATGAGGTAATTGGTCCAGGTATCATGGTATGTGTCATTTTTTTATCATTATAACCTTTAGATATATGCATCTTACTCCTTTTATTTCTGACAACTGCTTGAATCTTACATTGACCCACTTGACCATGGTTGGGGGGATTTACAGGGTGTCCTAGCAAGCATGTACCCATAGGTTTTGGTTTGCCACTGGGGGGATTTCTGAAGAGTCATCGTTCGCTCCCATAAAATTATCACTTTTCACCTTATCTCCCACTCATCTGTCTCACTCCCCTAGTCTGGGCATTAGGATGATCTATTTGTGGGGTTGCACCTTATCTCGTGGGAAGAAGGGGCTAAAGGCCCAGAAGGTAAAAGCAGTTGGTAAAAGATAAAATCCATAAGATGAAACCTAGAGATGCCTCACCCAGGGATCCTCGAGAAGGCAATAAAAAGCCTCTCAGCAAGAAACAAGAGGGACCCGAAGAAAAATAACAAAAAACAAGACCTAGCCAAGAGGATAGGGGGTCTCATCACGAGCCAGCCTATTATGTTCATGGGTACCTAATAGAATGACATTGCCACTATCTGGTTACCACGCCAGGGCAGTGACCTTTGGTTGCATGGCCAAGGGAAAGGGGATCTCATCACGAGCTAGCCTTATCATCTATGTGAAAGTGCTTGTGGGTAACACTGTCAGCTCTGGTCACCACGCCAAGGCAGTGTCCTCTAGTTAGTCCTTGAAATAAAAAGAAGAAGAAAAAGAAAATAAAGAAAAGAAAAGAATAAAGGCAATAAAGGGCTTGGAAAGAATTGCATCCGTGACAGGTACAACTCGCCTTCTACAAAGGCACCCACAGGTAACATCATGCATCCCTGTCTTTCACTCTACCCGTATGTCTGGACATCCTTTGACCACATCACCTCGTTTTACATGGCTTGGATGATACCCTTTGGAGACTTTCCTTTTCTTATGGGTGCTGGCCCAATAGGGTATTTTGTTTCTTTCTTCGAATTTGTATTTTAGGTCTTTGTAATATCTTTGAGCTATTGAATGATGTATCAAGGTTTTTATGCATGTGTTTGATAACATTAATGATGAAATGTGATTGACATTGCTATGATCCCTGTGAATAATGAGCCCATGGAGGGCGAAGTTTTCAATGTGCAGGACCATGCCCAACGGACAGGTACCATTTGGATCGGTACACGTGGGGAGATGATTAGTTCGGACCTCCATGGGGCTGAAGAGCCCATCAGATGATTGTTGATACCCGTCAGAGGGGCAGAGATGAGACAATGCTTGATCGAGGTATTGCACCTAAGAAGAAGAGGGCGTTTCACCAGAGGCACTTCGACAGAGCCTCGCCTGGCGGGAATGACCCCTTTTCAGTGGAACGTTGGCCTTGGAAGGCTCAGAGCATCCCCATCCTTACCATGACGTCATCCAGCTTCATGGTCATGTTTGGAGGTGGATTGGGCAGCAGTGGCACGTGTGGCACCTTGGAGAAGCCCCTAGGGGGCTAACGTTTTGCTCTTGGATGACTCATTTGCCCTAAAAGGGGCTTGCGCCTCCCTTGAAGGGGATTTTACCTTTATTATAGCTCAGTTAGGGTTTTATTTCGACAATTTAATGTAAAAACAACATAATTTTGGTTTAAAGCCTTGTCGGCTAATTTTTATGACCTAAAATTAATTAAAGGTCATGATACACTATATATTGAGGATGTTTTTCCATCATTTGAACATAACTCATCACTCACTCTCCTAGTGAGGTCTGATTTTTGCGCCCTATTAGGGTTATTGGTTTATTTGAGGAAGGCGCACTTGTTTGGAGAGGAGATTTTTGGCAAATCTATGGTGTTGTTTTTGAAGGAAGGTTTACAACTAGGGTTTGCATGCTATTTTCTTGATGGTTTGTAAGTATTTTTCTGCAAAACTTCTTGATTGAATGGTTGTAGTTTAATTTCTTACATTCTATTTATATATATACATTGTTGAATCAAAACCCTAGGGGACAAACACACAAGTAGCTCATTGTCTCATGTCCCCTGATAGAAAAAAACTTTTAAGCCATTGAAGAAGAAGAAGAGAGCCTAGCCATTGCTACACTCATTCTATCTTCTTCCCTTAAGCTAGCCATACCTTTTATTTTCAAGAGGAAGAGGACATCCCAGGCCTAGGTTATCTACACCTAGGGCCATTTTTCTTTTAGGGTTTGATGAAAGATCCTTGCCTTTACAACACTCTCCCTCTTTAAACTCTCTTGTCTTGATTTTACTTGTCTTTGAGTTAGCTAATTGTCGGGAAGGAGGAGAGAGAACGAGGCCTTGCTTAAGAAACACCGTAGTGAGCCTCTCTCCCCTAGGGTTCTACTTTCAAAGGCCTTGCCATTGCAGCACCTTGAAACCTTTCCCTCTTGTACTTTTAATCTCCTCCCCTTCAACTTGTGTGTCCTGTTATCACCCCATAATTTATGGGAATCATCTTATGACTTGGATATTATTGATTATCTGTACCTAATGTTTATTGCAAAATTTATTTTTCATTTTGCAAAAAGATTAGTGGATTGGTTCGAAGTGGTAAAAGTTTAGCGCTGGTGGCCGATGACAGAGTTGGTTTGTTTGCCAAAATTTGGTAAAGTTGGCGAAAAATTAAAAATGGCCCCTCGGSCTTGCATTTATGCAGRAGTTTTATGGATAAATGAGCAACAATTTGCCCTCGGCCTGTTTGCAGGGTTTAGCTAGGTTTATCAAGATATTTTGACAAAAGTTTTAGCAAAATATATTGGCCTCGGGCCAACCTCCTAAAGCTCAACAACACCAAGGTATAAGCATCGTCCAATACACCTGCAGCAAACACAAACCAAAGTCAGCGCCAACACCAAAGCCCAATCCTCGGGCTCATCACTTGACATAACATTGAACTGTTGGTTTATTCAAACGCTGGTTTATTCAAACGCTAAAAGTTGAGTCTGCCACATGCTTGTGGGATATCCCCTGCAGAAGATCAAAAAATATATAAAACTCAATTTTGAAACCCCACGCCAGTTGTTGAAAAGGTTTCAAGGTGTCTTTGGCAGGGAGCCACGCGTATGCACAAACAACCTCCAAGCACTTAACGCCGAGGATAGGCACTGTTTCTTACAGCACCAGCAATACCGCAAAGACAGAACAGGATCATTGAAATGAAAACATGATTTTGCTTGTTAAAGGGGAGCCCTCTCTTGGGAGTTTTGTGTATTTCATTAACTTGTGCATTAACAAGTTTCTTGCAGGTGATATCTTGGAGGGGA
>ML777944.1:222646-232653 GCA_009831015.1 Picea engelmannii | reverse complement strand
CTAAAGCGCCAGTTTTGGAGGATTGATAGGCTGGGGGGGTTTTGTTTTCTTATATATAGTGATGTAAAAAACTTAATGAGGGTTCGACTGGGCTGTGAGGAGAGGCTCGACCTGTGTGAGAGGTCCAGAGCTGAGATTTTATTATCTCTGCTGGGTGATGGCTGTGTTCAGCCAGAGAATATTTCTCTGTTATTTTTAATGATATATCAGTGATGTACATTGCTGTTCTCAAGATTCTTGTGTAGGGATATTGGTGGAGTTTTCTCTTTGTTAAATGATTTCACTGTCATCTTTTTCCATTTTCATTTCTTATTATCAGGAGGAGAGTAGGAGGGGCAGAATTTATTATCAGATACTCTGCCCTTCAGCTTTTGATAATCTTTATATTGATCTTCTAAAGGGCTAGCTTAGGGATTCTTAAGTGCTCCTTTGCCTGCCTTTTTCCTCACCTAAAGCTTAGTGCAGGGATTCTTAAGTGCTCATGTGCCTAGTTTTTTCTCACCTATTTATCTTCTCATCCACGCCATTTAAACTTAAATCGATCCAATGTTTCTGCTGCCTTGCCTTGTGTAACAGTCTTGTCCAAATCTGATATGTCAATCACTTTTTAATCGCAGACCCCATTTTCCCAATGGCTCTCCCTACTTTCCCAAAGTAACCATCTCAAAGTCAAAACCCTGTACCTTATAGCTAGCCTAACATCCATTACAAACAAAGTTAAATTTGATAGAGAGATCCCTTTCTGAGTCTTGGAGGGATAGATCCAAGACTCGAAGCGGTTCGAGGTTACCTCTGTGTTTGCCTCAGCAGCCTTAGGCAAATTACAGAGTGATAACACGTCCTTCACCTTTTGACTCCATAACCCTAGGCACTGATCTTTAGCCTCCAACGTTGAAGTGAAAGTGATTAGAACAACTCTCAAACTCTTATAAATTGAAACCCTAACTAAAAAATAACCTAATAAGGCTGACGTCATTATTGGTTATTCCATCTTGATGTAGCGAGTGCTCTTTATAAGAAATTAGATGGTGTTTTGAAGCATTTATTGAGTAAGAGATTGATTGGATACATTGTACGCTACATCATCTTAGCATTTATTGATGAATTAATATTGTTCCATTGCTATATTAATAAACGTTGATTTTCTCAATATTTGTTGTTTATCAGATAGTTACATGAAGTACCAACCCTTTGGATATAGCCTGCATATATTGTTATATTGTTTCTTTGTTCCAGGTAGGTGTTCTCATCTGGGACTATACTTCATTATTGGCTTATTATCCTGACTATCTGATCTTGGTGGTAGCTTGTGAGGAGGGACTCTTACTTTGACCTTTATACTTTGGCCTCTTCAAAACCCCAAGTTACCGGGGACATCTCCCCTGGGTTAACCTCCCTAAATAGAAAGAACCTCCCCATTGAGGCAACGTTGGGTGGGGAAGGTTCCTGTTACGCCAGTTTGGCCTCTATCCTTTAGCCTTTGACCTAAGCTACAAACTGTGTGATAACATTTTTGGCGCCGTTGTTGGGGAACACTGAGTCAATTCTCCTCAAATGACAAATCTTTTTGGTAAGCCTTGCCTCATATACTATTTTGTTACAAGCTTACCTGGTGACTCCACTAGGGTGTTTTCCCTTTTTCTTTGATAATTTCAGGCAAATTATCTGGCGACTCCACTAATTTTATCAGGGTGCCACATTACTTTCTATGATACTTCCAAGTTATGGGATCATGGTACACTGGGAACAAATGTATCCAAGTATTGATTTCATAAGTTTTCAAGGATACCCAAATTTCTTTGATACAAAATGGCTAAACAACTCTCCAACGTTTTTGGGTCTCCTGACTCCTCACATTGTAAATTTTTTGGATTATATGAGCGAGAAAAATTTGGGAGGAGAGGATGCTCTTATAAAATTGTTCTTACTCACCCTGGCATCCTACTTACAAGATCGTTTTAAGAGTTGTTGCAAGGACAGGGGTATATCATCTTTCATACACCTCATCAGTAGGTTTATAGACCTTACTAAGCCAGATTGCCAAACGTATGAAGATGTCCTTCAAAACCTCATGGTAGCCTTAGACCACAAAGGATTCACCACTGAGATTGTAGAAGATCTCAGAAGAGCATATCATGATCAGTAACAAGAATCCTCTGATATAAGAGATGAGGTTTATGAAGACCATTATCAACCCATTGAAGAGGAGCTCTCCCATAATTCAATAGAATGCAACAAAGATATAACTAGAGACATGAATTATGAGGATGGAGCACCAGTGACCGCTCCTCAGTTTGATGAATCTCTCCAAGATCCTGTCCCTCCTGCACAAGATGAAGAGAATGAGGTAAGTCATTTTCCTTTCTAGTTTTTTGATGATACCTTGTTCTATGACTCAGAGAGCGAGGAAGAAATGGAACCCTTGGACAAGATAGGTCCCCTATGTCTCGAGACTGAAGATGTAGAAGCAGATATTCCACTTGATGAAGCTATCCAAATACTTGAAGCTCTTGCACATGAAGGATTAAGCAAGGTAAATTATTCCCCCTTCCAAGTTTTTAGTGGCTCTTTACCCTATGACACAGAGAGTACAGAAGTATTGGGTGTTTTGACTCCTCCATGATATGATATTGATACTGACATAGCTGATTTTGACAAGTTCATACATGTTGGGAGGTGTAGGTGGGATGCGGTTAGTTATGATATGGATCCCATCTATGACATAAAGAGTCATCTCTGAATGTTTTCTTTGCAATCATCACAACAAGTTCTTGACCAGTGGCAACAGGGAGATGAGATTTTTACTAACTCTCCACAAACACCCAAGGATGACCAAGTACAATATTCTCGTGATGATTTTCGGTCTTACCTTGAGACCCTTGACGAGTACTCCTTCGAGCACTTAGGTTTACCCTATGAAGATGACTATCAGCTACCACTATGCTCGAATTCTGATAGGAGTAAAAACATTGTTTGCCTGAAGAAGGATTCTCATGACGTTTCACCCCATCCACCTATTGTTACTTCACCGTGCTTTTCTATTAAAGGTGTAGTTGGGAAGTACCTTTTTTATTTTAAGTTTCCTCCTAGGAAAACCCTATACTCCAAGGGTTGGTTGGATACTGCAAGTTTGAGTGAGTTATCCCAGTTTTTCAACTTTCCCTTAATAGTTTTCCAGTCGTCTGCTAGATCTTTGTCGATCCCTTCCTTGACTTCAGAGTGTGAGGATGTCCTAGGTAGCCAGTTTGCAGGCCCTTTGAGTCAGTTTTCTGAACCTTGCATTTTTCATGACCCTTTCTTGAAATGGATTGAGTACTTTCCTCAGAGATGGACTTGGCAGGATTTCATCCCTCCCACCCGCCTCCATGAGTTAGAATTTGAGATTCCCGATGATTTGATACATGTTCTAACCCATGTCATTTTTGTGCTCGATTTGTCACTGTTCTGGTTTATGATGAAGCACAAAGGCAGATATTGTGGGACATTGTTGGATTGGCTTCATTGGTTATTTGATTTCACCAAACATCCAGCCAGAGGTAAGTATAGGTAAGTAGTTTTCTTTGCAGTGTTGATTATTTTTTCAATCATATACATACACACACACACACACATATATATATATATATATATATATATATATATTTTCCGGGGTGGCAATACCACCCCACATTTGTTACTGATGCCCTTTTTGAGTTGAGTAGGTCTGCAGGTTATGCCAGAGATGCTGAGATTCTCATGCGCTCTACGGTGAGCACATTTCCCAGAGTTGGAGCCAGATGTTATCCCCGATTTCTAGGGATAACTAGGAGATCATGTCTCAAGGCCCACAGGTCCTAGACATGGAGTACCGAGAGCAAAATTGACCTGAGCATGGCCCTGGAGGGCCCATATTTCTTCTCTTTCATCAGACTTGTCTTGTCAGCAGTAGCAGCATCCATCACCATCGGTCTGGTCCTGTATCGGAGAAGGATCCTGCTTCATGAGGTAATTGGTCCAGGTATCATGGTATGTGTCATTTTTTATCATTATAACCTTTAGATATATGCATCTTGCTCCTTTTATTTCTGACAACTGCTTGGATCTTACATTGACCCACTTGTCTATGGTTGGGGGGATTTACAAGGTGTCCTAGCAAGCCTGTACCCATAGGTTTTGGTTTGCCACCGGGGGGATTTCTGAAGAGCCATCGTCCTCTCCCATCAAATTATCACTTTTCACCTTATCTCCCACTCATCTATCCCACTCCCCTAGTCTGGGCATTAGGATGATTTGTTTGTGGGGTTGCACCTTATCTCGTGGGAAGAAGGGGTTAAAGGATCAGAAGGTAAAAGCAGGTGGTAAAAGATAAAAGCCATAAAATGAAACCTAGAGATGCCTTGCCCAAGGATCCCCGAGAAGGCAATAAAAAGCCTCTCAACAAGAAACAAGAGGGACCCAAAGAAAAATAACAAAAAACAAGACCTAGCCAAGAGGATAGGGGGTCTCATCATGAGCCAGCCTATTGTGTTCATGGGTACCTAACAGAATGACATTGCCACTATCTGGTTACCATGCCAGGGTAGTGACCTTTGGTTTCATGGCCAAGGGAAAGGGGGTCTCATCACAAGACAACCTTATCATCTATGTGAAAGTGCTTGTGGGTAACACTGTCATCTCTGGTCACCACGCCAAGGCAGTGTCCTCTAGTTAGTCCTTGAAATAAAAAGAATAATAAAAAGAAAATAAAGAAAATAAAAAAAATAAAGGCACTAAAGGGCTTGGAAAGAATTGCATCTGTGACAGGTACAACTCGCCTTCTACAAAGGCACCCACAGGTAACATCATGCATCCCTGTCTTTCACTCTACCCGTATGTCTGTACATCCCTTGACCACATCACCTCGCTTTACATGGCTTGGATGATACCCTCTGGAGACTTTCCTTTTCTTATGGGTGCTGGCCCAATAGGGTATTTTGTTTCTTTCTTCGACTTTGTATTTTAGGTCTTTGTAATATCTTTGAGCTATTGAATGATGTATCAGGGTTTTTATGCATGTGTTTGATAACATTAATGATGAAATGTGATTGACATTTCTATGATCCCTGTGACTAATGAGCCCATGGAGGGTGAAGTTTTCAATGTGTAGGACCATGCCCGACGGACAGGTACCATTTGGATCGGTACACGTGGGGAGATGATTAGTTCAGACCTCCATGGGGCTGAAGAGCCCATCAGATGGTTGTTGATACCCGTCAGAGGGGCAAAGACAAGACAATGCTTGATCGAGGTATTGCACCTGAGAAGAAGAGGGCGTTTCACCAAAGGCACTTCAGCAGAGCCCAGCCTGGTGGGAATGACCCCTTTTCAGTGGAACGTTGGCCTTGGAAGGCTCAGATCATCGCCATACTTACCATGATGTCATCCAGCTTCATGGTCATGTTTGGAGGTGGATTGGGCAGCAGTGGCACATGTGGCGCCTTGGAGAATCCCCTAGGGGGCTAACATTTTTCTCCTGGATGACTCATTTGCCCTAAAAGGGGCTTGGGCCTCCCTTGAAGGGGATTTTACCTTTATTACAACTTAGTTAGGGTTTTATTTTGACAATTTAATGTAAAAACAACATAATTTTGGTTTAAAGCCTTGTCGACTAATTTTTATGACCTAAAATTAATTAAAGGTCATGATACACTATATATTGAGGATGTTTTTCCCTCATTTGAACATAACTCATCACTCACTCTCCTAGTGAGGTCTAATTTTTGTGCCCTATTAGGGTTATTGGCTGATTTGAGGAAGGCACACTTGTTTGGAGAGGAGATTTTTGGAAAATTTATGGTGTTTTTCTTGAAGGAAGGTTTACAACTAGGGTTTGCATGCTATTTTCTTGATGATTTGTAAGTATTTTTCTGCAAAACTTCTTGATTGAATGGTTGTAGTTTAATTTCTTGCATTATATTTATATATATACATTGTTGAATCAAAACCCTAGGGGACAAACACACAAGTAGGTTGTTGTCTCATGTCCCCTGATAGAAAAAACATTTTAAGCCATTGAAGAAGAAGAAGAGAGCCTAGCCATTGCTACACTCATTCTATCTTCTTCCCTTAAGCTAGTCGTACCTTTTATTTTCAAGAGGAAGAGGATGTCTCAGGCCTAGGTTATCTACACCTAGGGTCGTTTTTCTTTTCGGGTTTGATGAAAGAGCCTTGCCTTTGCAACACTCTTCTGCTTTAAACTCTCTTGTATTGATTTTACTTGTCTTTGAGTTAGTTGATTTTCACGAAGGAGGAGAGAGCACGAGGCCTTACTTAAGCAACACCGGAGTGAGCCTCTCTCCCCTAGGGTTCTTCTTTCAAGGCCCTGCCATTGCAGCACCTTGAAACCTTTCCCTCTTGTCCTTTTAATCTCCTCCCCTTCAACTTGTGCGTCCTTCACCTTTTGACTCCATAACCCTAGGCATTGATCTTTAACCTCCAACGTTGAAGTGAAAGGGATTAGAACAACTCTCAAACTCTTATAAATTGAAACCCTAACTAACCACTAACCTAATAAGGCTGACGTCATTATTGGTTATTCCATCTTGATGCAGCAAGTGATTTTTATAAGCAATTAGATGGTGTTTTGAAGAATTTATTGAGTAAGAGATTGATTGGATACACTGTACGCTACATCATCTTAGCATTTATTGATGAATTAATATTTTTCCATTGATATATTAATAAACGTTGATTTTCTCAATATTTGTTGCTTATCAGATAGTTACATGAAGTACTAACCCTTTGGATATAGCATGCATATATTGTTCTATTGTTGCTTTGTTCCGGGCAGGTGTTCTCATCTAGGAATATACTTCATTATTGGTTGATTAGACCGACTATCTGATCTTGGTGGTAACCTATGAGGAGGGACTCTTACTTTGACCTTTACACTTTGGCCTCTTCAAAACCCCAGGTTACCGAGGACGTCTCCCCTGGGTTAACCTCCCTAAATAGAAAGAACCTCCCCATTGAGGTGACATTGGGTGGGGAAGGTTCTTGTTATGCCAGTTTGGCCTCTATCCTTTAGACTTTGACCTAAGCTACAAACTATGCGATAATAGTTGGCACTGCAATTCAACTATAATTTTGATGAAAAAAATTCCAAGCATGTTGCCTTGTATTGGTCGTTACATATTTAATAAAGTCATGCCCCATAGCTGATCGTTTATATGATAACATGAAAGGTCTTAAACATATACAATTTTTTTCGTGGATACTGGCTTAGAAACATTGTTGGTTGGCACTACAATTCAACTATAATTTTAATGAAAATAAGCATTTTTTAGGATTTAAGAGCTTCAAAAAATTACTTTTAAAACTCTAATCTTACAAAAATTGATTAACATTATATTGCAACTTGAACATTCTTGACTTTGGCTCAATAAATTTGCAGTAATTTGCATTCCACTAATTCCAGGGACCACAATAAAGGCCACTGAAAATCCACAAACAAATACAAAAATAATTATCTTTTAATGATACTGAAACGCAGCTGAAGTTCTTGCAATGATGACACTCGGTCTTTTACAGTGGGAGAAAGAGAATCAAGAAAACCAGACTGTTGTCTAGCAAGGTGTTGCAACTTATCCTGTAGAACAACCAACGATATGTTGTGAATTGTAAATTTAGGTAAAGACTACAGACATCGAATCTACTCTTACCAATATTTTCATGAGAATATCATCAGGGAAAAACTTCACTTGGAAATAATGGAGTAAGCGCCAGTTGTAAGCACCAGTTATAAGCTTCAGTTGTGAGAGTCAGTTGTAGGCATGTTAAGAGTCAGTTCATAGTTAAGAGTCTAGTTGTCTTTGGTTTGCATGTAACCGACTCGGTAGAGTCTTTTCCTATATAAGGATGTAATCCGTCTTCATTGAATAATAGAGAAGTGAGCGTAGCCTCACCGTGTTGTTTGCTTCACATATTTTATCTTGGTATCAAAGCCACGGGAGTGAGGTTCGTAAATTCTAGAGGTTCACAGGTCTCTCCTCTGGTAGGGTGCAAACCTATATTACTCACACTGCTGTGCATTTAAGTGTGAACTTCCTTCACGATTTTCGCAACCAAGTAATGGGTGAGGTGCAAACTCCCTGCAGTCTACAACAGGGTCAGGTGCAAAAACGTTTTTTTTCTACGCAGGCTGGATAAAAAGAGGACGCGTGAGTTTTTGAGATATGTCTGTTGCATTTGTGAAATAGCGTGTGAGGTTGAAATCGCGTGGAAGAGTGAGCAAATTCGTGAGTTTTTCTGCGTATCAAACAAATCGCGAGTTTGAAAAAGTGGATTTTGAATGCATGCGTGGAGTTTGAATGGAGCGTTGAAGGCATGTGCATGAGTTAATGCATGAGTTTATTTTTTAAATAGTGAAGGTTTAGTTTGCATACGATTTGCATTTTCATGTGGAGTTATTAATAGTGAATGTTTGCATGTGGAGCATTTAAAATTGGTGCCACTATTTAAATCATTTTATTTTAATAGTGAAGTGGAGTTATAAAGTTTATTAAAGGAACTTTATGATAGTTTCATAAGAGTGGCGTTATGAAAGGATAAAGAAAAAGGTGGAGTTATGACTTAAGGTTGAGTTGTAACTTAGGGATCATAAATCCTTTTTTTTTAAATAATTTGATATTACTTTTAATATATAAAGTGTTTTTAAGGATTTCTTATATTTCTTATAAGAAAACTGAGAGTCAAGATTGAGACGGATCGGTGGTATCCGAAGGCAGAGAGACAGACTGCTCAGCACAGGAGAAAACTCGACAGAAATTTGCATATCCTTGGTGATTCACTTGCAAAGAATATCTTGCAGCGATGGTGAATCCGCTGGCAGAGACCTACCTCAATGAAGCCAACAAGTTAGATGGCTTGAACTTCATTAACTCGAAATTCAAGATGCAGATGCTCATGGAGGGCTATGGTGTCTGGAACATTGCGAAGGGAACTGAACTGAAACCTGATGCGGCTATCAGTGCGGCAGCAACACAAATCCAAGACTGGGAGAAGCGTGAAAACAAAGCAAAGGTATTGTTGCGCATGTCAGTTAAAGATAGCATAATTCCACATATTAGAGAAGCTATAAATTCTGCTGCAACATGGAAAGATCTTAAAGCATTGTATGAAACTAGCAAAACAAATCACATTTTGTTCCTGAAAACTAAATTGCTAGGCATTAAGATGGATGGAAATGAATCTATTAGTTCATTTTTGGGTCGCATTAAAGAGGTGAAAGACAAGCTAGTAAATATAGGGGAAACTGTTTCCAACACTGATCTAGTGACTATTACCTTAATGGTATGCTAGAAGATTATCATATGTTCATAACAGGTCTTGCAGCAAGGGAGAAACCTCCTACGTTTGAAGAACTGACAGGTATTTTGCTGCAAGAGGAAGAGAGGCGCGGGAATTTGAAGCCTCCGAGTAAAGATTTGGCATTGTGGTCAAATAATAGATCCGCGAGAGGGAGATCAGGAGTAAGAGGTAGAGGAGGCAGTTCATGGTAGAGAGGCGGTTCATGGCAGAGAGGCAGTTCATTGCAGAGAAGACAATCTCCAAATCAAGGTATGCAATCTGATAGGAATGAGTCAAAGAGTTGTTTTTATTGTGGTCGACCTGAACATATGGTTAAAGACTGTCATAAGAAGAAAATTGATGAGGCTAGGAATAAACCTAGAACAAATTTAGGTCATTATGTAGAAAAATATTCAAATCAAGATCACAGATTATGTATTGCTAGTGATGATATTGATGAACCCCCGAATTTTGACTCACGGGATCTTAGGTTGTTTGTGTCTAACGTTGTTTATCTGCTGAAATGGATGATTTTGATTCCTGGTTTGTGGATTCCGAAGCATCAGTACATATGACTTGTAATAAAAATTGGTATGCTAATTTTAAAGAAACACAGAATGGTGCCAGCATATATCTTGGAGATGACCGCGCTCATCAAATCAAGGGATATGGAGACATTCCTGTGACATTGCCGAATGGTA
>ML777944.1:192287-213619 GCA_009831015.1 Picea engelmannii | reverse complement strand
CCCCTCCTTCTTCCTTGGAGGTCTTTTCTTCTGTAGAAGAAGATTCTTCAGATCCCTTCTTTTTCTCAACTTTGGATCTACATTGCTTCTTGTAGTGCCCTTCTTTTCCACACCTCCAACATAGCCTTCCAAACTTTCTAGGAGATTTAGATCTACCCTTAGACTTAGATCTCCCACTTGAGAAATTAGATCTATTTCTTTTCTGGGAACGTCCTCTTGCAAATAATGCCTCTGTGCTATGTCCTTCCATATTCTTTCGTCTCATCTCCTCCGACAACAGGGATGAGACCACTTCTTCAAACTTCAAAGAAGTTGTATTACTACCTATGGCCACAACGAGACTATCCCACGAGTCTGGTAAAGAACAGAACAAACTGATACATTTATCTTCATCTGAAATTTTAATCTCAACATATACTAATTGACTTACCACAGTATTGAAGGCGTTCAAATGCTCTGCCACCGAGTCTCCATCTCTCATCCTCAAGTTATACAGATTCTTTCTCGGGAATAGTTTATTTACCAGGGACTTAGACTGATAAACTTCCCCAACTTTTCCCATAAATTCTTGGCTATAGCTTCTTCTGACACATTGAGTAATACTGAATCGGAGAGACACAGTCGAATTGTGCTCTTTGCCTTCCGATCCAACTTTTTCTAGTCATCTGCAGAAGTTCCTATAGGTGCAGTACCTGGATCTACCGCGATCCACTAATCTCTATCCACCAAAATATCTTCCATCTTGAGCTTCCACAGCTCAAATATTTTCTCATTAAACTTCTCAATCTCCATCTTCGAATTGCTTGCCATTTCTTTTCACCTGAAAAACAATACCACAGATCTCCCACTGTAACAAGGCTTATTACAGTCCTGAGCCAAACCCTTGACCACAAAGGCGTCCCCCTGAAGCCAATAAAGATCTGATACCAAATGTAAATTCTAACCTTGTACAATATCTACTGCAAACTGGTATTCAGAAAGGAACAGAAAAGATACAATGGCAAATAAAAACATTACACAGACATTTTTCACCTGGAAACCCAAACCGGGAAAACCATCATATATTATATTCATACCTTGTGTTACATTGTTTACAATACAATATACATATAGGAGCCAACGACATCCAAAACCCTAACCCAATGACCTAGATTAGTCCAAAACCCTAATTCCTTAACCGGAAATAAAAAAACCATCAGCAAAAAACCATGTGCCGAAAAACCACCTAAATAAAATGTGGTCCCGGAAATATGTCGTCCCGGTGCAAAAAAATTATATATGTTTTGTTTTGTTTTCTTTCATCTGTGTATTCTTGCACTCTTTGTCCCTTTCTTAGTTTAAGACCATGCCATTCAATTAAAGCCTTCTCCTTATAACCCAAAGGATAAAATTGTTTTTTAAGTGCATAAATAAAAACTTGCCATGATGGAAATACATTAGCCACTTGTTGCATGCCATTTTGCAACTTGCTTTTCCAACAGATGAGTGTTGTGCCTGCAAGTCGAAGTGATGCCAATTTGATTTGAGTTTCCTCATCCTTGATTTTTTGCACACTGCAATAAACTTCCATCTGTCTGACCCAGTTATCAAGCCTCTCTGCATTGAATTCACCATCATACATGGGTAATTCAAACTTCACATCAAGCTTAAGTAAAGGCATACCATGTTTATGTTTATGGGAATGTTTTCTTGCGATGGACTTAGAACTTGTACTTGAAGAAGAAGAAGACTATAGAGAAAAAGGAGGTGAAGGTGGAGGTTTAGGAGGATCCTTTCCTTATTCACTTCTGTCTTTTGAAGATTCACATAGAATTGGTCTTTTCCTCTCCAAGTAATCGTCATATAAAACCTTTACCATCTCCAACATGGCAAACAAGGTCTTTCGAAACTCTATCTTGTCATGAGAAAGTCCCTCTTCCGATGCCATCTTCTCACTTTGAGAAGTTCTCTTTCTTGATCCAATTTCAGGATTCTCTTCAAAAAGCTCACCTTCACCATGATTCAGATTTTCCATGGTAATCATGCAAACTCAAAAACCAACCGTCAACCTACTCTGATACCACTTGATCCAAAAAGATCTTTTAAGACTGGTTAAGTTTTTAAGACATGAGTTCATTAACCATTTAAGAATTGAAGAAAGAGGAAGAAATTTATGTTATAACATGGTAGCCATAATAAGAAATGCATATCATAAAGAAAACATAAGGAGCAACAAACCATAACACCAAGCTTGATAACAGAGTTCGGCAAGGTTGCCTACGCCTCCGGGACTTTGTCTCAGTGGGGGAGGTTTTCTTATAATTTCTTCAAATGCTCAAAAATTACATCAAAAGTACATAAAATAGATCTCTGACTGGCTCAGTTATGTTCTGCTATGCCTCAGAAACCCAATACAATAGACGACACTGAAAAATGTTGAGTGTAGCTCCCGGAATAAGCCTCTAAATTTTGCTTGGCTCGCTGGCTTTTCCTGCATAAAGTGAATTATTCTTCATAATTTGGCATAATTCGACCTGTGGTGTGTTGGTAATCCTTTTTCTTAAATAAAGACAGGGTCTAAGGATCAAATCCCAATTAATCCTCTCTTTATGGGTCAACTCTGCTGGAAATCTTCATAATTATGGCATGAAATGGTTAAAATAACCATTATCCAAAGTTGAAAACCCACTTTATGCCAAAATATATGGCACACACTATTATATGGTTTAAATACCATATATTACAATAACACGTGACAACAACATATGGATTCAGACTTTGGACTAGCGCCTTGGTAACATAAAATATGGGATTAGAATATTTTATATGGTCGAAATAACCATAATATTAAAGTTTCCAACCCACTTTTTTTTTGTTTTTTTGAAATACATGGTCAACACCATATAATATAAAATAACCAAAAGATATGGTTCATGGGATTCAATCTTTTTAATGGGGATATGAAACATATGGTATGGCATAAAGTATGGGATTCGTGCCCTTTTTAATGGGATACCACTAACCATATAATATATCCACATTAAAACAATTAATTTTCCATATGATTTTAACCAGTAATATGTAACCACATCATCACTTGTCACTACCACGTGCCCTATTCACATAATTCCACATGTCATGCTTCCACTGCCACGTGATTTATTCACATAATGCCACATGCTCAACTCTATCATTGCCACATCATTCTTTGACTAGTTTGACTTTTTTACTGTTAATGCAGAACTTCAGAATGTGATAAATTTCGCATCGATGTCGGATTTACAATCCGTTTGTGCCACCAAAAATATTGCAACAATCTCTTTGCAATCACGCTGGTCTTGCTCAAATCCAAGAACTTTGAATTTTTTCCCTTTTCAGATCCATTTTGGATCACACCTCCCCACTAAGACCTTTTGGTCCTCCAAAATGATATTAACTAGACATCAAGTGCGGGATAGGCCACCCCACTTGTTCTTTGTCTTTAAAATATGTCCTGTGCACCTGTCTCATCAAGATCAATTGCAAAACAACCATGACAATTGACAACATATTGTTAGCCACTTGTACTCTGTCACATCTTACTAAAACCACAACCATCCATGTTGAAAACATTAGCAATGATAACATCAGAAATATGACAACAAATGAGCTAATATGTTTGTAGTACTTGCACAACATTATCTTATCTTGAAGCAAAGTATGATTGAACTTCCATTCTATAATTATCTCATGTTCATGCTTAAGATCAATTGCTTGATTTGGAAAAATTATATGTGTGTTGCTTGCATGAGCTACCTTCCTTAATTGTTCCATTGTTTGAAGAGATTGATTTGCTTTTAAGTGATGAACATGTACAACATATTCATCGCGTTCTTTGATTAAGTGATATTAATTATGTTCCCAGTAGAAGATTTCTTTGCGATCATACAAATAAGGACTGCCTAAGACCATTCCACATTCATTGAGTGGCACCACATCACACGTTACCTCATCCACAAACTTTGATGAAATTGCAAACTTTAAAGTGCATTGCTTTGTTATGTGCAATTTATGATTGTTGCTTATGCATTTAAGTGAGTGAGGTTTATGATGCATCTAAGTGTTTAATCCAAATTGTTTAACCTCTTCCTTTGAAATCAAGTTAGATTGAGATCTATTATCTATCAATGTGTCAAATTTAGTATGCTTCATTATGACCCTTATGTGAAAAAATTTACTTCTAGAATCATATCCATCACCAATTTTACCTGTCAAACCAACCGATGTGATTTTAGACTCATCACCCGAATCTGATCCCAAGTCTATTGTTTGTGTTGTTGCTGCAACTGTTTGCCTCCCTTTCCTCTCTTTGAACCACTTCGGTCTCTTCTCGGGATGAAATTTCCAACAATGGTCATCATCATGCTCCTATTTCTTGCAATGTTTGCAAGAGAGCTTCTCTTCCTTTCTTGCCACTGAATTTGATTTCTTGTCATTCCACTTCCTTTTGTCCTCTTTTCTCGAAGACGATTCCCCTGATATACCAACTCCTGTTTTCCCTGCCTCAATGTATGTTGCTTGAACATAAACCTCATCAAGAATAGTAGGTCCAAACATAAATATATTGTTACAAATGTGTGCAGGTAAACCTCCTATATACTTCATAAGAGTTTCTTGGGTATCTAATGGAATGCCTAACATTATTGCCATCTTACGAAATTCATCTGTGTATTCTTGCATTGTTTGTCATTTTCTTAGTTTAAGACCTTGTCATTCAATTAAAGCCTTCTCTTTGTAACCCAAAGGATAAAAGTGTTTTTTAAGTGCACCAGAGGAGTGTTGTGCCTACAAGTCAAAGCGATGCCAATTTGATTGGAGTTGCCTCGTCCTTGATTCGTTGCACACTGCAATAAAATTCCATTTGTATGACCCAGTTATAAAGCCTCTCTGCATTGACTTCACCATCATACATGGGTAATTCAAACTTCACATCAAGCTTAAGTAAAGGCATATCATGTTTATGTTTATGGGAATATTTTCTTGTGGTGGACTTAGAACTTGTACTTGAAGAAGAAGAAGCTGATTGAGAAGAAGGAGGTGAAGGAGGAGGTTTAGGAGGATCCTCTCCTTCTTCTCTTTTGGCTTTTGAAGATTCACCTAGAATCGATCTCTTCCGCTCCAAGTAATCGTCATATAAAACCTTTACCATCTCTGACATGGCGAAGAAGGTCTTTTGAAACACTATCTCATCATGAGAAAGTACCTCTTCCGATGCCATCTTCTCACTTTGAGAAGTTCTCTTTCTCGATCCAATCTCAAGATTCTCTTCAACAAGCTCGCCTTCACCACGATTCATCTTTTCCCTGGTAATCATGCAAACTCAAAAACCAATCGTCAACCTTCTCTGATACCACTTGATTCAAAAATATCTTTTAAGATTATGGTTAAGTTTTTAAAACATGAGTTCATTAACCATTTAAGAATTGAAGAAAGAGGAAGAAATTAATTATATAACATGGAAGACATAATAAGAAATGCAGATCATAAAACAAACACAAGGAGCAACAAACCATATCACCAAGCTTGATAATGGAGTTCGGCAAGGTTGCCTACGTCTCCGAGCCTTTGTCTCAGTGGGGGAGGTTTTCTTATTAATTTCTTCAAATGATCAAAAAGTATATCAAAAGTACATAAAATAGATCTCTGCCTGGCTCAGCTATGTTCTGCTCTGCCTCAGAAACCCAATACAACAGACAACACTGAAAAATATTGAGTGTAGCTCTCGGAATAAGCCTCCAAAGTTTGCTTGGCTTGCCAGTTTTTCCTGCTTAAAGTGAATTGTTCTGCATAATTTGTCATAATTCGCCCTGTGGTGTACTAGTAAGTCTTTTTCTTAAATAAATACAAGGTCTAAGGATCGAATCCCAACTAATCCTCTCTTTATGGGTCGAATCTGCTGGAAATCTTCATAGTATACCATAATTTATGGCATGAAATGGTTAAAATAACCATTACCCAAATTTGAAAACCCACTTTATGAAAAAATATATGACGCACAATATTATATGGTTTAAATACCATATATTACAATAACACGTGACAACAACATATGGATTCGGACTTTGGACTAGCGCCTTGGTACCATAAAATATGGGATTAGAATATTTTATGTGGTTGAAATAACCATAATATTAAAGTTTCCAACCCACTTTTTTTGTTTTTTTGAAATACATGGTCAACACCATATAATACAAGTGTTGCATGGCAGCGTAGTCCCTGCCGGGTTGGAATGGGAATAAATGTGACCGACTGCAGACAGGTGGGTAGGAAGTTGAAGTACATGTGGTTTCCATGCACAATATAGTATTCCCGAATTAGTTTTTTCCCGAAATTTATCAAAGATTATTAAGAGTTAAAAGGTTCTTGGACACAAAAAATTTAGCGTTCTCGAAGTAGTTTTCTTTACATATGTTTCACATCCGTTCGTGGAGAAAAACACAAAAATATGGTAGTAACGTCTCTTATATAGGTTTTTTGGACCAAAAGACAAAAAAATTAGCATTCTCGAATTAGTTTTCTTTAAAAGAAGGGCTCCTGGACACAATAGAAATTGAAATTTGTTAAATCAAAGGTTCCTGGATAGCATAAATTATACATACCAAATATGAAATTTTATAAAGTAGATATTTACTTTTATACATAGGAAATATGTAGTTTTATACAGTATGGGGATGAGATTTTATAGAGCATGCACGTAGCGGTCATTCCATACTTAGCCACTTTTTTGATCGGGGATTATAGGGTTGTCGGACTGAAAATTGGGCTTTTGTTGTTCTGTGCCCTACAAATAGCACCCAGAGTTCCACGATATACAAATTGACAATCAGACTCGCGGACTATTTGAATTTTAAGGGCCTCAGGTCCAAAAAATTTAGCATTCCCGAGATAGTTTTATTTACATAGGTTTTACATACGCTCCTAGAGAAAGACACAAAAAAATAGTAGTAACGTTTGTTACAAAGGTTTGTGGACAAAAGCACAAAAAAAATAGCATACATACCAAATATGCAATTTTATAAAGTAGATATATAGAGCATGCATGGAGCATTCATTCCATACTTAGCCATTTTTGAATCGCAGGTTGTCGGGGTGGCGGGCTAAAAATTGGGCTTGTGTTGTTTTGTGCCCTACAAATAGCACCAAGAGTTCCGTGATATACAAATTGACAATCAGACTTGGGGACTATTTGAATTTTAAGGGTCTCGTGTCCAAAAAAATTAGCATTTCCGAATTAGTTTTCTTTACATACATTTTACATACGCTTCTAGACAAAAACAAATAAAATAGTAGTAAGGTATGTTACATAGGTTTGTGGACAAAAGAAAAAATAAATTAGCATTCCCGAAGTAGTTTTCTTTAAAAGAAGGGCTCCTGGACACAAGAAATTGAAATTTATCAAATTAAAGGTTCCTGGACAACATAAATTATACATACCAAATATGTAATTTTATAAAGTAGATATTTACTTTTATACATACAAAATATGTACTTTTATAAAGTATGGGGATGAGATTTTATAGAGCATGCACGAGGCCCCCTCATTCCATACTTAGCCAGTTTTTGGATCGCAGGTTCTTGGGGTGGTGGGCTAAAAATTGGGCTTGTGTTGTTCTGTGCCCTACAAATAGCACCGAGAGTTCCGCGATATACAAATTGACAATCAAACTTGCATACTATTTGAATTTTAAGGGCCTTGTGTCCAAAAAATTTAGCATTTCCGAATTAGTTTTCTTTACATACGCTTCTGGACAAAAATAGATAAAAATAGTAGCAGCGTCTTTTACATAGGTTCGTGGACAAAAGCACAAATAAATTAGCATTCCCGAAGTAGTTTTCTTTAAAAGAAGGGCTGTTGGACACAAGAAATTGAAATTTATGAAATTAAAGGTTCCTGGACAACATAAATTATACATATCAAATATGTAATTTTATAAAATAGATATTTACTTTTATACATACGAAATATGTACTTTTATAAAGTATGGGGATGAGATTTTATAGAGCATGCACGAAGCCCCCTCATTCCATACTTAGCTAGTTTTTGGATTGCGGGTTCTCGGGGTGGCGGGCTAAAAATTGGGCTTGTGTTGTTCTGTGCCCTACAAATAGCACCGAGAGTTCTGCGATATACAAATTGACAATCGAAGTTGCAGACTATTTGAATTTTAAGGGCCTTGTGTCCAAAAAATTTAGCATTTCCGAATCAGTTTTCTTTACATACGTTTTACATACGCTTCTGGAAAAAAACAGATAAAAATAGTAGTAACGTCTGTTACATAGGTTCGTGGACATAAGCACAAATAAATTAACATTCTTGAAGTAGTTTTCTTTAAAAGAAGGACTCCTGGACACAAGAAATTGAAATTTATGAAATTAAAGGTTCCTGGACAGTATAAATTATACATACCAAATATGTAATTTTATAAAGTAGATATTTACTTTTATACATACGAAATATGTACTTTTATAAAGTATGGGGATGAGATTTTATAGAGCATGCACGGAGCCCTGATTCCATACTAAGCCAATTTTTTCATCACGGGTTCACGGGCTGGCGGGCTGAAAAATGGGTCTATGTTGTTTCGTGGCCTACAAAGAGCACCCAGAGTTTCGTGATATACAAATTGACAAGTAGACTTCATACTATTTGAATTTTAAGGGCCTATGTGGCAAGCAATATGAAGGACAAGTGGTGAAGATAAAGTAGTGAACACAATTTTATGACATTTATATAAAAAAATAATAAAATGTGTTACAAATTCCTGTAAATTTAAAGAAACACACACACACACACACACGCACACACACACACACACACACACACATATATATCTGTGTGTGTGAATTATGATATCTCAAATTTGAGTGAGTGATTTATTGCATAGTTAATTTGTGAAAATGACTAGGCAGGGAAAAATATGCATCAGAAAAAAAAGAGAATTGAAATCAAATAAACAGAATGCCTTCACATTCAGCATAGTTGAAGATAAAAATTTGGGAACACATAAATATATAAGGAGACAAAAGAATAGTTTTATTTGGAATATATGAAAAAAAGAATACTTTGTTAGATATTCCTGGAATATAAAATGCGTTTCTCATATAGACTGGGATTGGGCCTCGCGCGGACCATAAGAGAAATATGTACAAGAAATAGGACCGTGGAAAGATAAGTGGGACACGTTAGAGTGTAGTACCTGAAAAGTAGAAATGGGAAGATTCAATCTTTTTGTATAGATTTCTGTTCAGAAAAGGTGGAATAACTGAATTGATAAAGAAAGGAGTATGATTATACACTACAGGCATGGTACATATAAGTAATTTTGGTATTTGCTTGCTGATGCCTTTCCCTGTTGCTTTCCGTCGCCAACCTGCTTGAATAATTGGATTGATAAAGAAAGAATTTATAACAATGTTCCATATAAGTAATTTTGCTATTTGCTTGTTGATGCATTTTCATGTTGGATTTCGTTAGCGACCCACTTGAAGTTCTCATCAATATAGCTTCTCAAGGCGGCAACATTGATGTCATTCCATATTTTAATGCTGAAAATATCATTTTCTAATTCGCTTAGATGAATAGAAAGATTATACAGAGCCTAATGAATGTCTCCATTCTATACCGAATAGCGAACTAGCTAGTTGTCCACGAATTCTTCATGATATTCAAGAATCCTGTAAAAAATTTCTAGAGACAAGGCCTTAAAATTATCAACTTCTTTATCGAGAGCTTTCTTGGTTAACGCCAATGGGTTGATGATTAAGTTGGGGTCTTGGAAGTCATTTGTCCTTCCGACGAAGTCTATGTTGGTGAACTTTGTGACTAATATTTCTTTCTTTGATATTGCTTGCTCACATGATTGGACGATGAGATACGGGTTCTTCACCTTCTCTTTTCAGCATGCTTCTAATTGAGTGAGCCATTTTTTGGATGGGATACCATGTTGTCTTCTTCTCGTCTCTGGCATGTTGTTGACATGGAAGGAAAAAAGGATAACCCTATGCAAATAGAAAGCTTCTTCATTTTTTAAATCCGTTTGCAGAAGTTGGATCAAGTTATGTGCCCTGCTTCCCAAGGAATCCATATTTTGTGATGTTTCCCAAGCCTTAGTAACCAGTTCCATTATTTTGTTGATATTTTTCTCCACATATCCTCTACAGGATGCGAGGAAGCTGGAGGAGCCTTTTAGATTTGTTTCACGGGTGCAGGGAGTGGAAGGCATGGCTATTGAAAAAGGACTGCCAAGCAATGGCATAGGAAATAGAGCTTCCTCTAATTCCTTAATCCGGTCCTTTAGTCTGGCATTCTCGGCCTCAATGACTCCAACATAATCATGAAGAACATCTATGGTTGCCATGTGAAGTTGAGATATTTTGGACGCCTGCATATTGGCAAGGTCAACTTGTGAACGATGTTTTCTTTTCTTATTTTTTACATCTCTTTTTTCAATAATTAATTTTTTTGATTCGCTTTCAAAAACAACACTGTGGAATACGAAGGATTCATCTTCATCAAAAATTTCAGTATCAACTATGTCCATTGGGTAACCATGGTGAATTGCGTCTTCAGGCTGATCAAGGTTGCAGAATATGCTATCCAGATCAGAGTCAAGATCCATGTTTTCACTCTAAATTTCAGGTTGCCTCCCGTGTAATTCTTTTTCCCTTCTGCGAGAACTGTCAATTTTAGGATGAACTATTAATTTCTGGACCCTAGGCTCGAAGATGTTCACTGTATCTCTACAGAACTACTGTGGAGATGCTGCCAGTAGTCTATGAAAACATTTGTTTTCTCTAGAGGTTGCCTGAAATGAAAAAATGGAGGTGACAATATAACCCCCCGGAAACGTTCCTTCAATGCGTGCGAATGGAAAATATCCTCGAGCTCTTCACTCATTAATGACAATGTCTATGCGTGTTGTATGTATGGTGAGCTATTAGAAGTAAAGATTAATTATTTCATACTTAAAAGTGTGAAGGTGGTGGTTATGGTGAAGAACATTTAAGCATTGGAGGCTTCGTGAAGTAACCAAGATGGCAGCGTGTGAATGACATTCCATGGTATTTGAAATTAACAGTGGGAAGGGATAACTAAATCCTCTGCAAATATCGCATTAATGGCAGAACTTCTCGAGCCTTGTGCCCATCAATGATAATTTAGACGATGCCTGCACGATGACCTGTTAGCATTAAAGATTTAGAGAAATATAAAAATATAAAAAAATAATATATATATATATATATAAACATTATTTCTTATTATGGACATGTGCGAAGGCGACGGAGATAGGGAAGAACAAGTAAGGAAGGAATGGGCAGCTCTGAAAAGCGATCGAACGGGCTCAAAAATAAGTTTACAGGCAATAGTGAGGACATGCGAGTTGTAAAATGCGTAAAAGGTAAGAGGGCATGATGGTGCAGTTCAGCGGAGAATTTGTATATTTGTGGAATTGCGGGAAACTGGCTAAGTATGGAAAGTGTGATTTTGTGTAGGCTTTCAAGGAGCATGGCGAAAGGAAGCATGTACAGTCTTTGGATCGTGGGTTCTCGGGCTGGAGGGCTGAAAAGTGGGCATCTATTGCTCCGTCTCTTACAAATAGTACCCACACTAGTGCGATAAAGAAATTGAGAAGCGGACTTGTGGGTTGAACATTGCACTTCTATTGTTCTGTGTCCTCCAAACAACACTCAGAGTTCTGCAATATACAAACTGATAGACGAACTGCAGGGCTGGCGGGCCCAGGATGGCGATTGTTTACGGATCGAAGTTTCGCAATATACAAACCGACAGACGAACTGCAGGGCTGGCGGGCCCAGGATGGCGATTTTTTACGGATCGAAGTTCTGCGATATACAAATTTTGATATTCCACAATTTAATTGGCTAGCTAGACATTGCACTTGTATCGGTATGTGTCCTACAAATTGACAGCTGGACTTACATTCTTAAAGGCACTTTTTGGATCGTGGGTTCTCGAACTGGCATGCTCAAAATTGGGCCTCTATTGTTCCATGTCCTACAAATAGTAGGCACAGTTCCACGATATACAAATTGATATTAGATTTATAAAGTACTTTTATGTACTTTTATAAAGTATGGATATTAGATTTTATAGAGCATGTATAGATCTCTCATTCCATACTTAGCCACTTTTTGGATTGCAGGTTCTCGGGCTGGCGGGATGAAAATTGGTGCTCTATTGTTCTGTGTCCTACAAATAGCACCCAGAATTTCACGATATACAAATTTATCGATGGACTTGGAGCTGGCTCGCTTAACATTGTACTTCTATTTTCCCGTGTGCTCCACGCAACACTGGGAGTTCCGTGATATACAAGTTGACAAACGGAGTCCAGGACTAGAAGGTTGAAGATTGTGATTGTATACATGTATAACATATAACATATATGTTATATAGATAACATTATTTTCGAGTACTAAATTATTAATAGTGAATATTGATATTGTACAATTTAATTAAAAAAAATTAGCAAATGAGTCGCAAGCTTCCAGTCCGGGTCCAATTGTAAGTCACCGAAGTTTCGGGCGCAAGATTAGATGGACAAGAAATATGCCACTCCACCGTTTGGGAACTCGCGAGCATAGACATGGATTACCAAGTTTTGGATGCAAGATGTACACTCGGAACACAGGGAATGAGAGTTTTATAAACAATAGCAGGGAACCCGCGGGCATAAAATTGGCTAAGGAAACCAAAGGGGTCAGTCCAACTAGTAGTGCATACTTCATAATCCATGTGCAAGACCAACTGTGTGGTGACCAGATCAGTATGTGTAGAAACGAGCCAAAACTACATATGTACCTTTGTAAAGTACGAATATCTCATTCCATACTTGGACACTTTCTGGATCGCGTGTTCTCGGGTTGGCGGGCTCAAAAGGTAGGTCTCTATTGTTCTGTGTCCTACAAATAGCACACAGACTTCCGTGATATACAAATTGACAAGAGAACTTGTGGGGTGGCTGAGATTTTATAGAGTATGTACACATTCTGGATCGTGGGTTCTCCTCCTGGCGGGGTAAAAAGTGGGCCTCTATTGTTCTGTGCCTTACAAATAGCATCCACTACTCCAGGATATACAATTTGAGAAGTGGATTTGCGGGCTGGCCGACTCAACATCCTACTTCTAGTGATTTTTGCGATATACAAATTCACATAGACTCCAGGGCTGGTGGGTTCCCAGAATAGAGTAATACATACCAAATATGCACAGATCCCTTGTTCCATACTTAGCCACTTAGTTGGATCGCGGACTTGCGGGCTGGCCGGCTATAAATTGGGCCTCTAATGTTCCCTGTCTTGCAAATAGCACCCATAGTTGGCTGATATACAAATTGACAAGCAGACCTACGGGTTGGCTGCCTAATATTATAGCTAACATTATTTTCAAGTACTAAATTATTAATAATGAATATTGATATTGTACAATTTAATCAAACAAAATTAGAAAATGACTCGCAAGCTTCCAGTCCGGGTCTAATTGCAGATGCATATTTCATAATTCATGTGCAACACCAACTGTGTGGTGACCAGATCAGTATGTGTAGAAACTAGGGAAAACTAAATATGTACCTTTATAAATTATGGACATGAGATTTTATAGACCATGCATCGATATCGCATTCCATACTTGGCCACTTTCTGGATTGCGGGTTCTCAGGCCGGTGGGCTCAAAAAATAGGTCTATTGTTCTGTGTCCTACAAATAGCACATAGAGTTCCGTGATATACAAATTGAGAAGCGGTTTTGTGGGGTGGATAAGATTTTATAGAGTATGTACACTTTTTGGATCGTGGGTTCTCGACCTGGCGAGGTAAAAAACGAGCCTCTATTGTTCCATGCCATACAAATAGCATCCAAAACTCCACGATATAGAAATTGACAAGAGGATTTGTGGGCCGACACACACAGACTCCAGGGCTGGCGGGTTTGCAGAAATGATCAATACATACCAAATAGGCACAAATCCCTTATTCCATACTTATCCACTTAGTTGGATCGCGGACTTGCGGGTCGGCAGGTTGTAAATTGGGCTTCTAATTATCCGTGTCCTGCAAATAACACCCATAGTTGGGTGATATACAAATTGACAAGCGGACTTGCGGGCTCGCTGGCTCAACATTGCATTTATGTTGGACGACGGACCTGTGGGCTGGCGAGCTCTAGGCGCAAAATACGAAAATAAAAAAACACAGCTGCAAACAAGTTTGACAAATACAGACATAGTAAATGAAAAACTGTTTAATATGAAACATGGGCAGAAAATAATGCACCTTCGCATGGATTCCTCTACATCTTTGGTTAAGAGTTCTTTTCGACGTGTAGTTTTCCTGTTTGTTTCTATGAACAAAAGTACAAATCAAAAGGGATATGAACATAAGTTAACATGTAAAGAAAAAGGCAAGCACTATGTACATATACTAAAAAAAATAGAATAAGATGAATAGAGTAACAAACAACTTTTAGAAGGATGTACCTTTTTGTTTTTTTGGAATAATGTATATTGGACAGTATGTGTAGAAAACAGGGAAAACTAAGAAGCTGGATAATTTATTTATTTTTTTGGTTTTTTGGTTTTTTTGTTTTTTTTCTTGCAACAAGCTATACAAATACGCTTTGAAACATAGAAATATGACTTTGCAATATGTTCGATGTATATCTCATAATTCAAGTGCAATACCCATTGTATTGTGATCAAACCAATATGTGTCTAAGATAAATATATTGTATTGATGAATGGGCACATTCGACCAGACATGGTCAATAAGTGCATTGTGCACATGGCTTGTGTTGTTCAAAAGAAACCGTAGACTATATTTGCACATGTAGTTTTCCAATTCTTTTTTTCTGCCATTATTTTGTAGCATGTCAATATTGAAGTCTCCTACAAGTACAATGGGTCTGTTCAGATGGAAATGGCCCGATGCATTGGAAATAATATCTACTATGTTGGAGAATGGTGCATGGGGAGCAACATACAGAATCAATATTGCAACTTTTGTTCCATGGAAAAAAAAATTTGCAAGCACCACTTTAACATTCTTTTCTTCGATATGTACATGGTCCAAAATTGGTACATGTTTTTCCACCAGTATCATCACCCCATGTGTAATGTAACTTGATATGCAATTGTGATTTGGGAATTGTTTGTTCTGCATGCATAATGCCATGTGTGTTTCTTGCAAGCACAGAATATCGGATTGCATTGTATCATAGTCATTCAGTATATCATCCATGTGTGCATTTAAGATGTGTGTGTTAAGCGAGAGAATTGATACAGATGAATTTGTTTGTATGAATTGGTAATCATAGTGCAGTTGCCATTTTGCGGTGGTCCTAAGTCGTTCCATTTCAATATCAACTTTATGTTTCACTTTGAAGTTATCTTTTGTGGAGGATTTAGTAAATACAAGGAGTCTATGCTTTTGACATGGGAAAATTTTGTGTATACAAGTCCATGTATCCAAATTATAGCAGGCTGAAATGCAACATTATCAAGTGTCAGTCCTTGTGATCTGTGGATTGTACGTGCATATGCAAGTTTAACCGGAAACTATTTTCGAATCTTCGGTCGACCTATCTTTGCTGATGTCGGTACTAGCTTTGATATTCGCAAAATAGGTGTCCAATCACTTCCACTATTTGAATTATATAGATAAGACAACTTGCTTGCTTGTCGCTTGCCTATATGCGGTTCATGGAACTTAATCCAAAGGGCATCAAGTTTTTATGTTTTTGTATAGCCTTTGAGTATTCCATCTGCACCATTGACCAAGCCATCATGTGAATCATATTTACAAGCATATATTTCAACCAACATTTCTAATTTGAGGACAAGTTACAAAGGTAAAGTGACTGCATGTTCATGACGTGGCATATTTCCATGGTTGTCTTCTTCCAGGTCAATTGAATTGATGATGATATCATCGCCATGCATGGCCGATAGCATGTGGTTTTTATGCATTGCAACATCCTTATTTCTGTAGAACAGCTAAGGGAATGTTGGGTCTGTTGGTGCAGGCCACAAGCACATCGAATTGATATATTTTAAGTCATCATATGTTTGGCTGTTTGTGCGCATTCTATTCAAAATTGCAATGAATGTTTAATCTGTTTGGCGCATTGTAGTATGCAACTCAAAGCATTTAATATTGTCTCTTCAGAAGTCACGGGTCACTGTTTCCATGTTAACGGTAGGTTGTTCAAATATCAAAGAATATTGGATGGGTTGTGCCTGGTAAAGATCCCCACAGAATATCATGTCAATGTTTCCAAAGTATTTTGTGTGCACATGTTTTATGCTTCTTAGTCGGTTGTCAATGGAATACAAGAACCGACTCCCAATCAAAGATGTTTCATCTATAAAGACAAGATGCAATTCCTCATAAAACTTAGACAATGTATCTAACATTTCCTTGCTAAGTGGAAGAAACTGTGACTTGTTAAAAGGCATTAAAAATGCAGAGTGAACTGTTGATCCACCTGCATTATATGCAGCTTTTCCTGTGTATGCGACTATTAGGCCCTTTGGTTTCATAGGATCAGAGGAATTGTTTGAATCATAGATTCGTATAAGCATTTGGAACAGTGCTTTCGCTATGAATGTCTTGCCTATTCTTGCTCCGCCTGTAAGGCACAAGTGCACAGGACTATCCATGTTCAAGCGTTTTTTAAGAGCAGTGTACTTTAGAATTTTTTGTTGTTCGCGATTCAACAGACATCTTATTCTATGGTATTCATTATTTTCAATTAGGAAAGGATGTTTTGTGACTTGAAAACCAAGTTTGATACGTTTTTCACTTCCACATGCTGGAGGACGAGGCAAATCTGCTTGCAAGTCATAGGACTCGGAAGGAGTTCTGGTTGTTTTTAGGTTTGTGAATGTCTGATCATGGTTGTCAGGGTTTTCTAGGTCATTAAATGCAACTTCTAGATCGCCCCATGTTGGATTAACATTGTAGGTAAATCTAGCTTCATTGATGTGCACTATAGTCTCAGACGCAACATATGCACCCTCCCATGTAGAAAAGTTATGTTTTAATGTCTCTTCATTTTCATCGAACGAAACGTACAACAACAATTTTTCTCTACAATAGTTTTCATAGTTAGAATGTTTATTGTATTTGATAAACCGTATGACAGAGGGTTTTTTTATTTTTGAGATGGGTGCACCATATTTTTTGTAATGCGATACGAATTATGCTAAGAAGATATGCCTAATAGGAGGTGAACGCTAGAGGTAATAATCAACAATAGAGAGACATAGCACGTCTTCTGAATTGTCAGGTTCTTGTTCTAGCAAAACCAGTGGTTTAAGCACAAATGTGTGTTTTTCAAGTGGAGATGTATTTATGAAGACACATTTTATTGAACTACAAGTGAGGGGCAGGGAAATCTAAATGTGAACTGCTTGTTGAGCAGACATTTGTTGAAGATTAATCAATGTATTTACAAGTGTGCATATCATTTGTATGGCATCAATATGACTTCTTTCATGTTCTTTGCGTATTCTTCTGAACGCATTTGTCATAGATTTGTCAAACTTTGTCATATATGAGGTACAGTAAGATGCTGCAGCATATGCATTGAGCACATACTTCACATCTGTATTTGATTTCCACATAATTGGCATGTCCTTGGAGAAGCTGTTGTTTCAAATATGGGAAAGTTTTCATTTAAGGAAAACTGTTGGTTGCCTAAGCATACATTGTATGGCTTGAATGTAGTCATCTTCTGATAGATTTAACTCTGTCAAGAAGGCATCGAAGCTCATCAACTCGTCAAATTATTCTTGTTCTAGAAATGAGAACAAGGATTTATATTTCTCAACAAAAACATTGTTCTCTAAAGTAAGTGGCTCTATGATTCTTGTAGCTCTCATTGGCAGCACGGGAAAGTTGTATTTGCAATGCAAGTTTTTTCGTTTTCTACAAATTCTTGTATGGTAATGTCTATGAACTTTGGCAAGTTATGGATCCAGATGATCTGTGTTGCATGTTATGTATTTATCCACAAATTGTTCAATCTCTGAATTGTTATCGGCTCCATAAACTGGTGCACCCTCTATCCACAACAGTGCTTGGTCATGTTCATTTCCCCTATTTTGGAATTCAGTCACAAAAAAGTAGTTTGATATTTTTTCAAAAAACGTTTCATCATGGAATATCAATTGTTTCAAAGCATTTATTTTATGTCTATAGTAACGAGTACATGTCACTGGGTCTTTTCTTATGAGGTAGTCAATGTCATTATTTTCCAATGTACCGGTTTCTTTTTTACGTTTCCTGTTCCTATGAAGGTCAGATACGGAAACTACCAATGGATCCCGACAATGCTCTGCACTTGTAAATGTGATGCAAAATGTTGGCGGGCCCAATTGTCGGATCATTGCAAAAATAGTTTTTTTGTTTTGTTGCAAATAGTCAGGAGAGGTGCGAATGTTTTTGAAATCTATGTATCCAATATCATATTTAATTTTTTTTTCTAGGTTTACTTTGTACTTCACATCCTTGGCCAACAAATTTATTCCTTGTAACTAGCCTTTTCTTATTCGGACCCACATGCAGGAGAGAACTTGCTCTATTATTATGCGCATTGTTTTGAAAAACAAATTTGTTATGTGACAGGAGAAGTAACTGCTTGAATGTAGCAGCTCCCATCAAACTATTTTATGATAACTGAATCGTTCTGTAATATCAGTGGCACGTGGATCTCCATAGAAGAGTGTTGGAAAGGTCATTTCCTCAGCGAATTTGTCCTTGAATATTCCAAGTGGACTCTGCCCCTTAGCAGGTGCAATTTCGACAATCTTGTCTTGCAAGTCACGAATGCACTGTGAATCAATGAATCCATGCACCAATGTCTCAACTTGTGTTTCATTCTCTGATTCATCACTTGTATCAAATTCACTAGGATTTTCGAGAGTGTCTGTGGAGTTGCCATCCTCTTCTGCAAGAACACTGTTCCAGTTGTCATTTATACAAATGTTTTGTGCTTTGTATAGGGCCCTGAAACATAATTCCTTTAATGCTTTCATAACAACATGCACACGTACTTTGTCTGTCTGACAGGCATTTTTGTATCGCAAGCATCTTTTCAGAGCCATAGTAATTGTCATTGTATTGCTAATTAATTGTGGCAAGGTTGTTTGCACAACATCTAGTTGAACAGGCACATTAATAATTGATCCTGTTAAGCCCATCTGGGGTCGTTTATAGCCCCAAGGCCTAATTTGAGCAAATGCAATTCGCAGAGACACAAGTCTCTCCTCAAGCTCTGTGAATGCACTTACATCTGGTAGTGGTGTATTACATCTTATTTGGTTAGGGGTTGCAAATTGTGGCAGTTTTCGATTATCAAGCGATCGTTTGCATGGAAGACAAATTTTGCAACTGGAAAATGCTTTATTGTGTGTTGTTAAGTGGAGGTATTCTGCTTTCAAAGCAGGCGTGAAAGACTTGTTGTTTTTTGAGAAATTCAATTGTTCACAAATTGCACATGCAATGGAAGGAGTGTCTTTAATTTGTTTCATGTAGGTTTGTCTTGCATTTTTCTTTCACAGGGAAGTATGGGTAGAAACTGTTTCCTGGTTTTCATTGCTAGTAGTGCATGGTGTTGCTTCTAGCCCACGAAATGTGAAGGTTGTATTACCATTCTGGGATATGAAACCGTACATGCTTATGTTCTTTTTTGAACGAACAAGTTTCTTTAGATTGTGATATGCCAGTTTCTCTCTAATAGGAAGCGCGGCAATGTATTTTTTTCTCTCGCGCATGACCTTTTTCAAGTTGTGGTAACTTACTCTACGTTTCTTGCCCAAGGGCACAATGAGATGATGGAAACTGGGATGAATTTCATTCCCAGTCAGGTTCTGACAACCTAGTCTACGTTTTTTGTTTAAGGCCTGTATGGCTTCATCACAACTGGGACGAAGTTGACGCATAGCTTTTTTCAAGTTGTGATAACTTACTCTACTTTTTTTGTTGAAGCCATGTATGGCCTCATCAAAAATTTGATGAATTTCACGCATGGAGTTTTTGTTCAACCCCTCTATGGCCATATCACAACTAGGAGGAGTTTCATTCTCACTAAAAATCATGCCACACGTATGTAGATTCGATACGATTTCGGTGGCATGGACATTCAACCCTGAACCACTGACATGTCGAACAAAAGGTTCATAATGGATATGTGTTGTATCTTTTTTCAACGAGAGGATGTCAATTGTTTGATCATAATTTGAATCAATACATTAGGAATGGACAGTGCCATCTGGCAAGGAAGACCACACCTAGATATTTACTCTGAATATCACAGACAACCATTGCAAACAAAATATTCAACCCTCCACATTCCCTTTTTCATATGGAAGCACCATGTTTACAAGGTATTCCTGCCAACTTCCAACTGTCGGCATATTTTCTAGGAGATATGGCCAAAGGTGTTGATGCAACCACCTAAAATCCTGTTGGTTGCCGCCTATAATTGCATTTCAAAAGAACTGTACAATGTAAAGCCGCAACGACTTCACATCAAACTCTGCTGCTACCAAACAACAAATTGCATTGAACAAACTATCTCCACAGCTAGACACAACATTTGTTGCCAGTTGCAAACCATGGCAATCTATGCAATGCATAATCTGTTTCCAATGCGATTCAAGGTCTTTGCAAATGAGGGACAAGTAAATATGAGGTCCTTCAGCATTGCATATGGACATTTTTATGTACATGAGTGGTTCATAATGACCACTGACAACATTGGCATCATGGAACAAGATGAAATATGGATTGTCAGAGGCAGTTTTGTTGAATAGTAGATATCTTGTTTTTCTTATCAATGACCATATTCCAACCGATATATTGAGCCAGTTAGACATCCACCGTACACAAAATGTATCTCCCCAAAGTCCCCTCTCATGTGCAGGTAGAACTGGAGATGAAGACAACCGCATCTTTGAAAAATACGTAGCGACATCATGTATTCCATGCAGATGCCGAAGAAAATCAGATTCCAGTTCGTATTCATAGGACTCCAATGCGTTAGCGTCGCCATTTTTTAAACAGACCAAGAAATAATCTATTAATCCATTGCGCAGCTTGGTCGACGAATACCGGAAATGCAGTAGAACCTGGAATGTATCGAAAAGGCAATCACCTACAGTGTATGAGAATGCATCCAATCTAAAAATCTCATTTCTATGCAAAACCACATCAATGTCGTCATGTATAATGGACCGTGTCTCTATTTCATACGACTCAACATCTATTACTTCTTTCATCTTTTGAACTCTT
>ML777944.1:112499-184278 GCA_009831015.1 Picea engelmannii | reverse complement strand
ATCTCATTTTTAGCTCTCTCTCTCTCTCTCTCTCTCTCTCTATATATATATATATATATATATATATATCATTGGCATTGCATAGACAAGTGGTGTGATCCTCAAACAAAAACTACAAACCACTACTCCCATTTGTTTTACATAATTACAACAAACATTCAAAGTAAAGACCTATCTAATACTCTATTCTTTCGTTTTTTAACCTTTTGTCCATTTTTGTTCCCTTAAATCATGATTCAATCTAGGTAGACTTCATTGAGCTGCTAGAGATCCTTCCCCTTTTTTGGTACATATATCATCTTCGTCCATCGTGGATAATGATCTCTCAAGAGGAGCTGAATTTTTCGGCATCATAACTACCACTTCTTGTTCAAGGGTTTTTTCACTCAAATTGTTTCTAATTTCTACCCCAACTTCCCTTTTCTAGGGTTTTCTAGTGAGGAGGATCCTCCTAATTGGAAATATGGCATATTACTAGTGCTTTTCATTTTCTCCTTGCCACCAAATAAGCTTTTGGGAAGTAAAATTCATATTTTTCTTTACCAAGCATGCAAAAACTAGATGCCTATAAGCAAAGCAAGATCTACATTTGAATGCAACATAGTCATAATCAAGTTTTTGATTCCAAGACATCCTACAAACTTTAAATAGATTTCTTTTGGAAGACCTCTTTTAAGATCCATTTCAACACAAATTCTTTCATAATTCTTTAAAAAGTCTTCTACATGTTTCATCTGAGCAATAATGGAATGTTTCATCTGAACAATAATGGATTTTTCAAAGAGAATTGCTAATAGTTTCTAAAGAAAAAAGGTCACCAAATGTGTAAGGGAATATTTGGGAGCCTAAACCATCTTGGAGTCGAAGAAAGAAATTTTGAGGAGGGATCAAAAGAATGATATCACTATTTCATACATAACTTGACTTTATCCATAAGACAAGGACCAAACCAGAGAATGTGATTTATATCATCCATCAAATCAAATTATGTAACCACAAAGAAGTCTTAGTAACATAGGGGAATATAAGCCTCTTCCTACAAGTGGGGCTTCCAGGTATAAAAAATACAACGATGGAGGCTTGAAAGCTTTGTCCATAATCCATTAAACCTGTAAGTAAGCCCATGCTCTTTGTAAAAATGAGATTCAAACCAACCCCACCACCATCATGAAAGGATATATTGAGAATTTTCATCACTTTCTCCATAATAAAATGCCTAGGCTGGTAGGTCAAATCCCCATAATTGTTTTGAGGCACCATGGAAGCCCTAAGAGGAAAAAAATAAACCCAACCCCATAGACACTATAAAAATGGGCACAACCATAAGTAGACTATTCCTTAGTGTCGCAACCTAAGCATAAGACCTAAGTCAAGTAACCCCAGATTGGGCAAGGAGACCCATTAGTAGTCCCTGAGCTTGAGAAAAGAAGTGATGGAGGGTTTACCTTGCTCCCAACACATATTAAAATCCCTGGAGAAATGAACGAATCTCTACAAATATTCCCCACTGAGTCAAAATAGAGAACCAAGAGTCTTCTAACTTGACCTTTGAAAGGAAATTGAACAATAAGTGCTACCACACAATTTGCAAACAAAAAAGATGCCATGAAGCAACAAAAAAAACAATGATAACATAAGACTAAAAGTGCCTAGACAAAATCATGACTTCCAGGGTAAAACTGTATCCTCCGTCACGAGAAAAATCTAGAAACTAGAGTATTCAATCAATCTAGTGTTGAAATATATTTATGGATAATTTTAAAGTTCACTATATATTAAAAGTAAAAATAATTGCACTGGGAGTAGCTAGGTGCTCTACAACCTAGTATGGGAGAGATGTTGAGGAATTAGGTTATGTTAGATAACACTACATTAAAAAAATAACATTAATAAAAATAAAGTTGACTTAATTAAAAAAAAATGCACCTTGTAAAACTTCATATGAAATGAAATAATAATAATAATAAATTACACTTAAAAAAATTGGATCCCTCTGGATGCTTGATAGATCCGGATTTAGATGGATTTATGTTGGTTTGCGAACAAAATAAATTTACTTTTTAAAAATTATATTTAATTGAAGATAAATTATTTTCATAAAATTGTTTATCAATTTAAATGTAAAAATAAAGATAATTGTTAAATGTAAAAATAAAAATAATTGTTTATAACAATTTCAATGTAAAAATAAAGGTAATTGTTTATAACAATTTAAATGTAAAAATAAAGATAATTGTTTATCATATACTAAAATTAGTTATTCTCTTAAAATTGTTTAATCTAAATTAAATTTGAAAAATAAAAATACTTTTGTTTTTAAAACATTTATTTTTATAATTTTTTATTTATTTTTAATTAATATAAAAACATAAACAATTTTATTTCTAAATATTTTGATAATTAAATACTATATATTTTTTTCAACATTTCATATCAGTTTTATTTTTAACTATTATTAATAACTAGTAATTAGTAATTATTGGTAATTCATATAATCTTATATAATTATTGAGTTCCATCCCATGTAAAAAGTACAAAGCTTCAAATATATGTAAAAACATACATAATTTTATTTTTAAATTTTTTAATAATTAAATACTATATATTCTTCTCAACATTTCATATAATCTTTTAGTTTATTATAATTTTATTTTTAATTTGAAATTCATTTATTCTAGTATAATTATTGAGTTCCATCCAATGTAAAAAGTATAAGGCTTTAAATATATTATGTAATTAAAGATTTTTTTTTTAATATTTTATAAAAAATTAAAAAAAATAATTTTAATTTTTTAAACATCAATATATATATTGAATATTATTTATTTTTCTTAATATTTTATTAAGTACCAATTATTTATTAAATAAAAATAATTTCAATTATTTATTCTTCTCATTATTCCTTTCATAAGTATATTACATATGCACTTATTCTTCTCAATGTTCCTTTTACAAGAATGTTTCATAGTGCGTATGCATGTTAAACAACTTTATTATAGTGTAAGTAGCCACTAAATGGAAACACTTTTTTTTTGCTTTAAATTAAATTTGATAAAGCTTAATATCCATTTCTTTTACGAATTTTTCTTTACTTTGATTTATGTTAATGGTATCTAAGTTGTTATAACCGATAAAATAACTGTACTACAAAGATACAAAATGAGAGATGCAACCCTTAAAGACAACATTGTTTTGTTTTGTTTAAAGAAATAAACCATTATAATCATGTCACTAATTTAAATTGAAATCTCTATTTTTATATGTTGTCAATTTTGAAGCATTACATAGCATAATCTAGTAGTTAACATGTTTTGGATTTCCATGTGGCATAATGATAACGAAGGGCATCACCTATGTATTGAAATAAAAATGTATATTTGTACATGTTCAAAGATATGTATTCAAAGGTACATATAAATTGCAATTAAAATATGTGCTTGATATCAATTTTTAAGAGATTCTTCATGTACCTTTCCTCACGATATCATAAACTCATTCATAATTAATCAATATGCCTCTTTATTGTGCCTCTCACTTTTGATTGCATTTATGAATTTATGAATGGCTACTTTTTTTTCCTTGTGTTTTGAAAAAATAAAATGTTTGTTTGTTTGTTTTTGTTTTTTGGGGGTAAATAAGGAAAAACTATATTAATATAAACATGATATATAGTTGTGTCTGAACAAAGTGAGTTTCTAGAGAGACCATGACATAATCTTATAATAAAAAATAGGCTAAAAAGTGTTCCTACTCCAGAGGGGAAACTAAGCTGTAATAAGTATAATAAGTCTCACAATATGATGTCCATGAAACCCATAGTGCTATAGGAATACTAGGATTGTTCATAAGAAAAAGATCTAATAAAAGAGGACTAAAAACCTTAGAAACATGTTAACTCTTAGCATGATGAACCTAAGGAAAGGATGAGCATGCTTCCTCTAGTTGAACAACAACAGTTGAGGTCCAGTCCTAGTAGCAATAAGAGGATGGAAGGTTCCACCGTGATGTTGAGAAATCCAAGTGAACACTGAGAAAAGATAGGCATTTTGTTCTTCCAAGGTCTCTATTATGTGCTTTAGCTGTCATAATTCATCATCCTTGGGAAGAATCCCTAGAGCCACCATGGTCTTGGTGTGTCAATAGAGCTCTAGGGTCCTTAAAAACTTAGAATTCCTTGTTTTGGTACAATCCAGATCAGGAATTAAAGCACCCACTTGTTGCTCAATTTCCTCATCATCTTTGAAATCACACAAGCATGAATTTTTCCTCCAATGTTGGTAATGTTGCTTGATACTCCTCAGGAACGAAATCGTGATAGAAATTAACAACATCAATAGTTGCTCAAGCTGCTTATGACGAGACATGAGTGGAGTGAGGATTACGGTGGCAAGGTTCCATGAGGAAGGGGATGAGAAGAGAAGGAAAGCCAAGCTCGGAATTGGTAAAAGAAAGATTCACATAGACCAAAAAAACAAGATAGAGAAACAACCTTCATACATTCCCTTTGATGGATAGGATGCTTAATAACCCAAATTTCCTTCCTCAACAAGTGTACCCGATCTTCATGATTTATCCTGGGCATGAGTATCATCATAATGAGAAGATATGGTCAAAGACTCTACCTCGTATGATCTTTCAACCCCACCATCCTCTTTGTCACCACCATTAACTGCATTAATGATCTCGCTCACGATCGAAGTACTATCCCTGTGTGATCCATCATACCCAGTTCCCTCTGCACCTTCTACATGAAAAACAATGACGTCGTGCTACTGCTCAAGGCCATGTCTTCCCTCATTATTGTGATATGCACCTGCCACCTGTGGGGTGGGATGGAGAGCTAATGTCTCATCCGCCAYGTTAACATGTRAAYGTGATGACACCCCATCCRGGGGTTGRTGATGCAGGAGCATACAAGCTTCTAAAACTAAGACCTATGGAGTAGACCTAGGGGGTCTCTCAAATTTTACTAAGGGAGTTGGTTCCCTAATGAATTGATGTATTTTCCTAAGGTTATGAACATGATTTCTAGAAGAAAGAGATWGTTAGAAAGGATAGAGTTTGTTTCCCTAACTGTTGATGTAATTAGTTAAGTGAGGATTGAATTGTAATTGTTATCGAATGTATGAGAACATGAGGAAGATCTTAGGAATAGGTTTGTTAGGAGGAATGGATTGGTTTCTCTATTCTTGGATGTAAATGGTTTACTTGAACTTGTGAGGATGGAATGTAATTGAGTCTGCTAAGTTAAGACAGATCTCGAAGAGAGCTTGAGAGATTGTAGGGTCTTAGGAGGATATTATGGATATGAAGGTATGTTTAAGGACTTGTTGAGAAAATTATGGATATGAGTCAAGATTACCTTCAGACCAGGTTAATTATTTAATTGTAATCCTGTAAGGAATTGGGGTGGCCAATTGAATGATAAATTAGGCCAGAGAGAAGAGAGGAAGAAAGGAAGGCCTATTGAATGAAATTAGGTTGGATAAGACATTATAAGTCTTATGTATTCCATGTACAGTATGTGTGTATTTGAATGGAAAGAGAACAATTTGTTTCGAGTGTCATTGTGGAAAGCCTTTGTCTACTATTGTATGTGTTGAATATCTGTTGAATTTATGTGTACGTGTAAGTATCTATCAAATTGAGTGTGGCAGGTTTTACAATGAAGAATTTCTCCACAATTGGTGTTACAAAGTTTGAATCTTGTTGTAAGCAAATAATTGGGTCTAATGGAAAGAATCCAATCGAGGAGACTTTCTAGAGAAGACAATCTTAGTCTAGATAATTACCATGAAGCTAGTGTAATAATCATCAATCATTGTAGTGGCAAATGATCTAATCCATATTGTTGGTGTAAACTGTTGAGGGGTTTGAGATCCCTTTAACTCAATAGTAGGAACCAAACCCACTTAAGAGGCCCAATTAGACTCGTAAGAGTTTATAAGTGGTAAGTTTATCCAAATTTGTGATCTGGTAGTAATTATCGATGGGATTTAATCGTGATTAATAGATATGTCTTTTATGTGAAACCTTTCCTCAAGCTACACGGTTCTCTTTTTGGTTCTTTTTCTAACATTTATAACAAAAGAAAGATAGAGCTTAAACTAGAATGGTAGAGGCAAGTTAAATTGTGTGTTGGGAGAAGGTTGGGTTTTAGGATAACCTTTATACCTTAGCATGCAGACGAAAAGGGTCTAAACTACTTCAAACTAGCATTAATACCATTTTTGTTAGTAGAAATTCAACATTGTCTGAGATAATAGTTACAGAAAGAAAATATACACGCGACAAGAAGTTAGTGCAAGAAAAGTAATTTTCAATGCTATATTATCAATCACAGTTAACACAATTGATTTCTATTCATCAACTAGAATAAAAGAATTGTTGCATCATTTATAAGATAACTTTAAATAACATATACAACAACTCTTACTCAATACAACAACAAATATTGAATTCAAAGATAGAGATAATCCCCTTCGATCCAATCACATTCATGCCTCTGATGAAAGAAGTGTCTTTGGTTCTAAACAAAACTTCTTAATTAAAATAAATTGCACATAAATAGTTCTCTTACAATATTCTAGAAAAAGTTTTTTCTCTCCAAAACCATCGACCCTTTGTCCAAGGTCGATGCCCTTATTTATAAAATAACTAAACTAAAAATAGCTACTAAAGTTGTGTTAAGTTAAGAAAACGCCACGTGGTGGATTTGATCTATCTGTTCTCTTTTGCTTCTCCTTTGATCATCTAGTGGTTTTACTGAAGTTTTGCTTCTCCTTTTAAGGACTGCAATAGCTTTAATCGAGGGTTCCATTAACTTCTTCACTTGACCCAGGATCATGCTTGAAATTTGCGAAATCCCTACTTCCCATGCTAGGTCTTGCTCTTCATGTTGTTTAACTATGTCATGAAAATCGGCGAAATCCTCTGGTGGAACAAACTTTGGTAGTTCAATGTTCCTCATTTCTCGATTGATTTTCTCCCAACTTTTCTCACACTCTCCCCATCTTTCGTGCATTTTCCACTAAGGTTCCTCAACCATGCATGATCCAGATTATTTTCGGCACAAAATGAGAGTGGAGATGTAATAAATAAATGCACAAAGATATCACGGATATCCCATAATATAACATAAATGTATTAGAGATGCAACCATAAACACAGAGATACAATAATACATGATTTCTATTAATGAAAGAAATGTACAGAGACTGTAAAAATATAGAGTGGAAAACTCGCTAGAATGGTGGCAGCTTATCTCTGAGAAGAGATGTGACGGCTACTCGCATTCGCAAGAATATGATTACAATGAGGCTCTGAAGGCCTTTTTACAATAAACCAGAGTGTAAAAAACCCTCGACATCCAAAAATATAAACCTAGGAGATGAAGCGCCAAAATTCAAGTGGGCCCCGTTTAGGTAAGTCAGTACATCAACTTTTCGGGGTCGTAACTTTTGCATACGATCTTCGTTTTAGGCACACGAAAGCCCGTTGGAAAGATCTATCTGAGAACTACAACTTTGACGAAAATTTCATGTTGAAATATTTTTATCGGTAGATACCCAAAAAAAACATCGTTTAGGGCCTCAAAATGGCTCCGGAAGTTCAGGACCCGAAAAACTTCAAAAAATAGTAAATTACCAAAAGTGCTAGAAAATTGTTTTGAGCCAGCTGGAAAAGGTGGGTGGCCACTGATATCCACCTGGATCAATCATCCCTCCATAGGAAGAAATGGTCTCCATTTCGTTGAGTTCCCGGGGGAGAGGAAAAAGCGTTTGTTGAATATGCATCTTGATGAGCTGCCTGCCTTGTTGGGGAAGTTGTGTTGCTTAGCTTGTTGAAGGTTGTCACGAACATGTGGTTGTAAGGGTTGGACCTTTTTAACAGTCTGGATACATGAGGTGCCTATGTGTAGAAGGAATCTTTACACTTTCCTGCAATCTTGTTGACCTGCTTCTATTGGATAGAAGGTGCTTGGGCCAAGGCTATAGTGGTTGCAGTATCCTTATATTCACCCTTTGAACAGATTTTGAAGAAGATGAATTTTGTAGTATGAGATACTACCTTGTGGCATCGTTTAGGTGGGACAATAGTTGGAACTACCTCTGGTATTCTATAGAGATGACCCCCCAAAGTAACAATGACACTACAGGGTTAAGACTCATAAATAGCATGGTGCTTCCACATATATGGTTGGTCCAAGAGAACATCACAGACATCCAATGGGGAAACATCACATAATACCTCATCCTTGAAGGGATGGATGCCATATGACAATCGAAACTATTGGCTGACACAAAGATCTCGTCCTTGGCAAAGCCACCCGATGTTGTATGGCTGCGGGTGTGGTGTTGTCGACAATCCCAACTATTTGACGACCTCTACTGAGATGAGGTTCTTCTGGCTTCTGCTATCAAAAATTAAATGCAGCAGGGTCCTCTTCACCCACATCTGTGAATGAAAAAGGCGCTCCTCCTCTTCAGGATCTGTTGGTTCTTCTGGTTGAATTGTTGTGGTCGCGACAATAGCAGTGGGGTTTGCGTCGATGATCTGTCTTTTACCAGTATTTTCAGAATCAAATTTTGAATCAGGGTTTGACTCCTTGTCTTTGATCTCATCCACCAATGACTATTTTGAGCGACATTCATCGGTGTTGTGCCAGGGGCTTTTGTGGAAATCACACCATTTTTCGGTGTCCTTCTTTGTCTTCCTGTGACCCTTCTTTTCCTGTGGCTTGGATTGGTTTTCAAAAAACTGTTTGTTAGGGCCGTCTTTGTCATACTTTGGTTATTGCGGAATTGCAAACCCAAACTCCCATTTTTTCTAGTGCTTAAATTTCTGCTTGATTTTAACAACATATCGATAAGCAGCACCGAGTGATGAGATGTCCAGGAAATCCATTTCAGTTTGGATGTATCTGTGTAGAGCCCCATGGTATTTCAAAACCAAATGTCATTTGTAGTCTTTGATACCCAACTTGCTGCACAAGGTATGGAAGGTATTGGTGAACTCCGGAAGTGCTTGGCCATTCTCTTGCCGCAGTGTGGTCCATCTCATGTACTGGTCCTCATAGTTTCCAACAGGGTAATAGTGTTCCTTTACCACATCCACAAAAAAATCCCAAGTGGGCTCAACCCCATATATTCCAGAATCCTCTGTGGAACTTTGCTCCTAGTAAGTTTCCCACCAATGTTTGACATGGAGGAGAGCTTTAAGGAGTGTGAAGGTGATATTTTCCCTGTCGGAAAAATTATGAACAAAGAAATTACCTTCTAACAGATTTAACCATTTGTCTAGGGAATCCGCATCTATCTGACCTTCAAATACGAGAATATCAAAATTAACCTATATGTTGAAAGGAGAGGTGATTGCAAAGTGGATTTTTGATGAAGATACGCTTGTTGCTATCGACGGGCGTTGAAGGATGTTGGAAAAATTCTCCATCATTTCTTCCCTCTTTCGCGTGAGAGCTTGCTCAAGCAACAAATTGATAGAATCGTTTGCTCCGTCATTTTTCTTTTCTTCCACCATGGAGGGTTTCTTGGGCGTGCGAGAGCAATTGTCTTCAAGAGAGACAAGATCGAGACCCTACTTTCTATACTCGGACCTCGTCTGGGACATGCACTGAAAAAGAATGATCAAGAGAATCCTACTTTGATACCACTGATCTGGATTATTTTCAGCACGAAATGAGAGCGGATATGTAATAAATAAATGAACAGAGATATCACGGATATCCCATAATATAACATAAATGTATCAGAGATGCAACCATAAATACAAAGATACAGTAATACACGATTTCTATTAATGAAAGAAATGTACAGAGACTGTAAAAATAAAGAGTGGAAGACTCGCTAGAATGGTGGCAGCTTATCTCTGAGAAGAGATGTGACGGCTAATCGTATTCACAAGAAGATGATTACAATGAGGCTCTTAAGGCCTTTTTACAATAAACTGGAGTGTCAAAAACCCTCAACATCCAAAAAGCTAACCCTAGGAGATGAAGCGCCAAAAGTCATGTGGGCCCTGTTTGGGTAAGTCAGTATATCAACTTCCCAGGGTCGTAACTTTTGCATACGATCTCTGTTTTAGGCACACGATAGCCCGTTGGAAATATCTATCCGAGGAATACAACTTTTGAGAAAATTTTCATCATTAAACATTTTGATCAGTAGATACCCAAAAAATGTCATTTAGGGCCTCTAAACGGCTCTGGAAGTTCAGGACCCGAAAAACTGCGAAAAATAGTAAATTACCAAAATTGTTAGAAAACTGTTTTGATCCAGTTGGAAAAGGTGGGTGGCCACTGATATCCACCTGGATCAATCCTCCCTCCTTAGGAAGCAATGGTCTCCATTGCGTTGAGTGCCCGGGGGAGAGGAAAAAACGTTTGTTGAATCTGCATCTTGATGAGCTGCTTGCCTTGTTGGGGAAGTTGCATTGCTTAGCTTGTTGAAGGTTGTCACAAACATGTGGCTAGAAGGGTTGGACCTTTTTAACCAGTCTGGCTACATGAGGTGCCTGTGTGCAAAAGGAATCTTTACACTTTCCTTCAATCTTTTTGACCTGCTTCTATTGGATAGAAGGTGGTTGGGCTGAGGCTGTAGTGGTTGCAGTATTCTTCTGTTCACCCTTTGAACAGATTGTGAAGAAGATGAATTTTGTAGTATGAGATACTACCTTGCGACACTGTTTAGGTGGGACAGTAGTTGGAACTGCCTCTGGTATTCTATAGAGATGACCCCCCAAAGTAACAATGACACTACGGGGTTGAGACTCATAAATAACATGGCACTTCCACATATATGGTTGGCCCAAGAGAACATCACAGACATCCAATGGGGCAACATCACATAATACCTCATCCTTGAAGGGCTGGATGCCGTATGAAAATTGACATTGTTGGCTGACACAAAGATATCATCCTTGAAGAAGCCACCCGATGTTGTATGGTTGCGGGTGTGGTGTTGTCGACAATCCAAATTGTTTGATGACCTCTACTGAGATGAGGTTCTTCTGGCTTCTGTTATCAACAATAAAATGCAACGGGGTCCCCTTCACCCACATATGTGAATGAAAAAGGTGCTCCCCCTCTTCAGGATCTATTGGTTCCTTTGGTTGAATTGTTGTGGTCACGACAATAGCAGTGGGGTCTGTGTTGATGATCTGTCTTTTACCAGTATTTTTAGAATCAGATTCTGAATCAAGGTTCGACTCCTTTTCTTTGATCTTGGACACCAATGACTGTTTTGAGCAACATTCATCGGTGTTGTGCTAGGGGCTTTTGTGGAAATCGCACCATTTTCCGGTGTCCTTCTTTGTCTTCCCGTGACCCTTCTTTTCCTGTGGCTTGGAATGGTTTTTGGAAGAGTGTTTGTTAGGGATGTGTTTGTCATACTTTGGTTGTTTCGGATTTGCAGACCCGAACTCCTGTTTGTTCTGGTGCTTAAATTTCTGCTCGATTTTAACAGCATATCGATAAGCAACACCGAGTGATGAGATGTCTAGAAAATCCATTTCAGTTTGGATGTATCTGTGTAGAGCCCCGCGATATTTCAAAACCAAATGTTGTTCGTAGTCTTTGATACCCAGCGCAAGGTATGGAAGGGATTGGTGAACTGCGGAACTAGTTGGCCTCTCTCTTGCCATAGTGTGGTCCATCTCATGTACTAGTCCTCATAGTTTCCAATAGAGTAATATTGTTCCTTTACCGCATGCACAAAAAATCCCCAAGTGGGCTCGACCCCATATATTCCAGACTCCTCTATGGAACTTTTCTCCCAGTAAGTTTCCCACCAATGTTTGACATGGGGGAGAGCTTTAAGGAGTACGAAGGTGATCTTTTCCCTGTCGGAAAAATTATGAACAAAGAAATAACCTTCTAATATATTTAACCATTTGTCTAGGGCATCCACATCTATCTGACCTTCAAATACAGAAATATCAAAATTAGCCCGTACCTTGAAAGGAGAGGTTCTGCCAAAGTGGTTGTTTGATGAATATGTGCCTGTTGCTATCGGCAGGCGTTGTAGGACGTGGGAAAAATTCTCCATCATTTCGTCCCTTCGTCACGTGAGAGCTTGTTCAAGCAGCAGATTGATAGAATCATCTACTCTGTCCTTTTTATTTTCTTTCGCCATGGAGGGTTTCTTTGGTGTGCAAGAGAGATTGTCTTCAAGAGAGACAAGCTCGAGACCCAACTTGCTATACTCAAACCTCGTCGGGGACATGCACTGAAAAAAAACGATCAAGAGCAGCCTGCTTTGATATCACTGATCTAGATTATTTTCGGCACGAAATGAGAGCGAAGATGTAATAAAGAAATGCACAGAGATATCACAGATATCTCATAATATAACAAAAATTTATCATATATGAAACCATAAACACAGAGATACAATAATACACATTTTCTATTAATGAAAGAAATGTACAGAGACTGTAAAAATACAAAGTAGAAGACTCACTAGAATGGTGGCAACTTATCTCTAAGAAGAGATGTGACGGATACTCGCATTCATAAGAAGATGATTACAATGAGGCTCTGAAGAATTTTTTACAATAAACTCGAGTATTATAAACCCTCGACATTCAAAAAGCTAACCCTAGGAGATGAAGCGCCAAAAGTCATGTGGGCCCTGTTTGGGTAAGTCAGTACATCAACTTCCCGGGGTCGTAACTTTTGCATACGATCTCTGTTTTAGGTGCACGATATCCCATTGAAAATATCTATCCGAGAACTACAACTCTTGACAAAAATTTCATGATCAATTTTTTTGATCGGTAGATACCCAAAAAAAATGTCGTTTAGGGCCTCAAAACGGCTCCGGAAGTTCAGGACCCAAAAAACTACGAAAAATAGTAAATTACCAAAATTGCCAGAAAATTGTTTTGAGCAGTTGGAAAAGGTGGGTGGCCACCGATATCCACCTGGATCAATTCTTACCCAGTGTTCAACTTCCTTCCTTATTCAGGCAATGTTGATATCCATCAACACTCAGATACCATGCTCTGTTGTATCTCATCCCTTCTGCACTTCGTTGATTTAGTTTATTCGCTCTAAGGCTTGATGTGCCTTTTCATACCATCGTTGGATGTATTTATAGGTTTCCATCCCCATGAGGGTATCTTCTTGTAAATCATATATGCGAGCGGTGAATAGATCTCTTTCACTTGTGAATTGTGCATACATTTCTCGGAACTCACACTTCAAGAGTACCACCGCTTGTGTTGAATTTTCGTAGTACTCCGCCTGATGTTGCAGATGGTCCAGTTCTTTCTTCATGGTGGTTACCTCCCTTTCATAACTTTTTTCCCTGTCTAAAGTGGCATCGATTATGGCCATACCTACTCCGATTAGCTCAGTCATCTTAGCATTTTCCGTGTCAAACAATGTTTCCTCTATGGTTATGAGAAGTGTGCTATCAAGCGTGAGCTTCCTTTTCTTGATTTTTCTTCTCATCACAACTTTCCTTTTCCTGTCATAATAAATTGACTGTATATCAACGACTTCATCTACCAGTTAAGGAATATGTTGATCTCCCAAGGACAAAGTATTTCCTAGGTTTCCTACCGTATAGAGATGTTCCATGGCAGGTTCTTTTAATTCCTTAGTAGGAGAGGTTCTTGTATTCTCTAGTGATTTGGCCTTCTGCTGGTCCTCGTTGACTGACAAATTCTTTGTCCTAGATGGGAAAATAGGCGAAGGATCGACATTAGCTGGGAGTTCATCCATTTAGATGTTGATTTTTGGCTCCTCGGTTCCTTCTTCTTGTTCACCTGTATCCAAGTCGTTCTTAGAGTTGTCACCTTGAGGTTGTGCTCTAGGATGATTGGGAAAAACAATGTCAATAATGTTCCTAACCTCATGGTCACCTTCCTAGGTATTTGGGATCAAACATTAGAAGTTGGACCAGATGTTTCCCCCAGTTCCTCTTCTTGTGTGATTGGTACTGGAGTTATGTGTGAAGCTTGTAATCCTTTCTCGTCATCATATATAGTGATTAAATCTATGAGGACAATAGGCATACCCATCCCACTTGATACTCTTTTTGTTCTTCGCTGAGCTATAGTAGTCATCGACGATCCTACATGTTGTGGCATAGGGATGGTGTTTTCTTAGTCGTGGTGGGATTGTATTTGAATTATTTAGTTATGCCTCCTCATTTGTACCTACCAAGGTGATTCTAAAAGGTCCTATAAAAGGATTTAGTAGGGGTTGTTCCCCTAATATTGCAATATCTCTTTCGACTCCTTCTAGTAACAATATCCCCCTTCTATGTGCCTCAACCACTTCTGCTGCCCGATTTTCTTCTCTTTCCATGAGAGCTTCTTGAGTTGTCTACTCTATTGTCTCAACCTGCTCATTCATACTCATTGATTTGAATTTGGTCATATTAGGGTTAGCCCTTCTATGGAGCACCTCCTCCTAGTCATGGGCGCCCTCTGTAAAGATATCATATTCGAAGATATCATGAGAATAGGGCCAATATGAGGATACCTGTGATGCGTTCTAGAGTACCAATAAGTTTGGATCATTCTTGCGAAAACGGCATGTGGGGAACTGATACTCAAGCCGACTCATTCCCTCTTGTTTCGTCGGTGTTGTGTATTTTACCATGTAAAACCCGATATGAAAACCATAGGGTATGAATTCCCTCTTCTTGTCTTTTACCAGGGAGGCATTATAGCCTTGCAGAATGGTTTGGTAAAAAAATTATCCCAAAATGAGACGATCCCGGACATGAACGAGGAGTAGGTGTGGTGCGCCAGTATCCCTGAATACTCTGATGCAAGTGTTTGTTTCTTCAAAATACTAGTGGCCCACTTTGGAAATCATCTTTTTGGTTGTTGCTGAAAGACTTGGGAATTCTTATCTAAATATGATGAAGTGCACTCGGCCTATGAACTCATCTCATATCGGGGCATAAAATTTATTGTACCTATTTTCCCACAAAATGTTGAAAGAAACATGCACGGGTAACTCAACAACATGCCAGCTTAAATTCATACCCGCGAAAATGTTTCTTGCGTAGATCACATCCAACATGTACAATGCCATGTGGAAAGTTGGTGTTTCTCTATCCTTTGGTGTCTGGGCCTGTAGGATGTTGGTGCTTAGTTGTTTGGAAATGATGGCTCCCCAGTTGAAACTTCTCTTGGAGATTGCCACGGTATATGCCAAGGGAATCCATGCTTCTGAAAACTTAGAGAAATATTTTTCCCCATATAATCAACAAATTAAAGCCATTAAATACATATATGACTCTCTTAGGTTTACCATGCTATACTAGTCGTTGCTCCTATTTGTGAAATTATTATATTCCCTCCACCATGAGGCTAGTAACCTGCTTGTGTCATGGAACTCATAAAATCCGACCAAAAAGTATGTATTTATCCTTTCCTCTGGGTCTCTGAGCTTGTAGTATTTTTGGACCTCTACTGGAAGAAATACATGCACACAGTCGCCCTGTTCATTATTGATTGTGCATTTTTTCGCGTATGTGTGGTCAATCATCCATCCTAGGGTTTCAATGCAGGGAAAACCTGGGGTCCGACAGGCCACCATATGTAGATATGATCGCCTGATGTTTGGGAAAACCTAGTCCTCCAACATCCTGACGTTCAGGTTGCTATGGGGTGTAAAGTCCAAGTAATCTTCTTGGTTGATTTTCTTAAACAACTCTCCCAGTGTGGGAGCATTACTTTCGATATGATGCTCACCTCTATTTCGTCGAATGCCGGAGGTTGGGTAAACTAATTTTTGGTAGAAGTGAGGATAATTGATTATGTCTTTGAGACAAAATCAAGAGCCCTTGCAGTGCCTGGTGTAGACCCTTCGTTGACCTCTGGTTCTTTCAATTTGGGTGTTCTTGGTGAGCGCCTGGTCGTTGGCTTCCTTGGAGGCATTTTCCTCTTCCTTGCAAGAGATTAACCTGGTCTTACTGGTAATCAAAGTTAGAGATTGGGGTTGTAACCTCATCGATTATTTCTCTCACTTCTTCGTCTTCTTCGGGAGATAAGTGATTTTTGAACAAAATACAATGTTTGGGCATAAACTTTGCAAATTTAACTTAAAGCATACTTACCTTGTCACGTCAAGTCTTAAATTCATGAGTGTAAATGCAGTCTGCACAATCTACCACGGAATACACACCATTATTAGGAATAATGAAACGTCGATTGACGGTCCAGGAGCAGATTATTTCATAGTTCATCGATGAATTCAAATTTCAATGGTTGGTCAACGCGCGACATCGCGGTGTAGGTTGCGCGAAAATTGAATTTGTCTAATCAAATCACAAAACTCTGTCTCATCTCAACTGGAGGTGTCCCATCGAATTACCAAGACTTTAAGAAACTGGTATGATCGGTATCAAGGATGAGTAGGATCACGGATTGACCAGGGTTGTCAGCGTCGATGGGTAAAGGTTCAAAATAAAACTAGGAGTTTTGTGTTCTAGCAATCAGTCGATAGTTAATGAGTGTATCGACATCGACAGATTGTCTTTGACGTTATTTCGTTGGTGCCTCTAGTAAAAATTTCTGATGGCGACCCAAAAATGCCCCACTGTGCTGACGTGGGAATATAGATATGACACGGGGGACATCAAAAGATGACGTGGGTAATACGTGAGAAATACAGACTGTTTATGTGGAAAAACATGTGGTGGTTAATTTGACCCCTCAGGCGTGATGAGCGTTTCTTTTCGGCGTGGGTAATTTTATTTTGAGACATGTTGTCGTTCCCTTTCTCCCTCTTCTTCGATGCTGACTGTATATCGATGATCGACGATTTTGTTTTCCTATGTTGACGATTTACCTTTTAGATTTTGTCGATGCCAACGATACATCGACAATTTTAGAAAACGTTTTCACAGAATGGAATCAACGATCGACGCGACCTTTCTCCCATCTTTCCGATGTCGAAGGTACATCGGTGATCGACGATTATCATTGTTAAGTGGGCATTTTTCTTTTTTCAGATTTCGCTGATGTTGACGATGGGCACATGGCTCAAATTTTAAGTTGTGTACACTTAGTCTAAATGCCAGGTTTACTTAGAGAAAATTCAATCTGTTCAACAACTCCAAATCAAATCGAATGTGATCGGTGATAAAACATAACAACAGAAAAAACCCATTGATCCCTACACAACTGACTCTATTAAAAAATGACAAAGTGGTACCCAAAAGAAAAAATTCAAAAAAACTTTTAGGGTGTGTTGGGTGCTCAACAAATGGTGATTCTCTGGGTGAAAATATAATCTCTACTCCTTCCCTCGTGCTTAGCCCATGCAAATTGGTTGAGAAACAATCTAGCTTTATTCCATTCTTTTTTCAACAAAACATTTTTATCAATGTGTACACAAGTTTCTAGGTTCGCAAATCCATATCTTCCTATGGGGTTTATCTTTTCCACCCCCTTTCCTTTTAACCGCATCCATGTCATTTCTAGACAAGAGTCGAGTAGGGCGTCCATCGATGTGAGGCCATTTATCTATCATTCCTTTCTTACGATGTTACTCCACTGCCAGTGAGCATCCATAGCCCCGAAGAAGTCACCTCGACATCATAGACCTTGCTCTGATGCCAGCAAGCGTCCATAGCCCCAGCGAAGTTATCTGCATACCCTCTCGGACTTTACATTCTTTTTATGGATCATCTTTTTCTGGCATAAATAACAAGAGTGAGTCATAGAGGAGGATATTTGTTTTTCGAAAAGGTGAAACTGTTAAGGTGGATCTTTCCTTGGCTCTGTCCATAGGTACATGTGATTCTTTCCACTAAGCCACCTTTCCATTTAGATCTACCAGGCCACTAGGCGGATATTTCATCTCTTCCCCAGGTAGTATGCTTACAAAGAAAAATATGATTATGAAAATTTGTGTTTTCCCAATGTCTCTTATTTTGCATGTAAGTGTAGGTCAAGAGCATAGTCTGCTTCACCGTGTTCATTAAAATCAACCATTGCTTTATGAAAAACAACTTAATTGAAAGAAAATAACAAGCCAAAAAAAAGCATGAAAAAGGAGTTTGAAAAACGGTCTTTCCTAAACCCACACATTTGTCCAGATCAAAAAGTATGTTGAAAAAGAAACAAAACATCAAAAGAGATTATTTTTTTTTAAGAGAAATATTGTTTTAAGGCTTGTCCATTCACTGGGAGGGTATCAGATTCCCCCCTCAGATTCTGCAACCGGTATGTGCTTGCCCCAATCTTCTCGACCACCTGAAAAGGTCCGAGCCATAGATTTTGTAACTTTGAGTGTTTTCCTTTGGACTCATTTGCTTTATCCCACTTCAAGACTAGGTCTCCCACTTCAAAAAAAAATTCTTTGGCCGTATGTTTTTCGAACCATATTTTGACTACTTGCTGATGAGCGATGAATTTGACTTTAGCCTTTTCCATTTCTTCCTCTAGCATGAGAAGGGTATCGATATTTTGTTGAATAACGAATGAGGGTTGACCTCACGATGCCTGGGCCAGCTGTAAAGATGGAAGATACAATCCATTTGGGAGAATGAATTCTTGTCCATATACTAGAAAGAACATAGATTTTCCTATGGCTTATTTAGGTGTTACTCTATTGACCCATAGGGCATTATGAAGCAAATTATGCAAATTCCTTTGATTCTCCACCTGTTTTTTTTTTAATTCTAATCAGGTTTTTATTAGTTGACTCTGCCAGCCCATTCCCTTACGGATAATAGTTTGCATAATATCTTACTATGATTCCCTTATCAAGGGAAAATTTTGTCAAGAGCATGGAGGAAAAGTAGGCAGCATTGTAAAAAATGTGAATGGAGGGAAATCCAAACCTTGTTATTAGTTGTTGTTCTAAAAATTGGATTACTACCTTTTCATTAACATGCGTGAGAGGGATAGCCTTTGTTTGCTGGCTTAACTACTTTATCTAATCTGATCTTACCTTACTGTTATAAGTTGACCCAGTTTCATATTTAAGAAACTTCCAACAAAATCCCTCTAAAACTATCGTGCCTCCTGGTAAAACCAGAAGGCATCGCAGTACACAGGGTGCACTGCGTAGTCTCACCCGAGATAGTTCTATGGGTGGCTGCAATACTCAGATGCTTGTAGCCTAGAAATAAGTGGGGATCTATAATTGTACCTTGTGATCTTCATTTATTTAGTCTAACATATTAATTAATCAGTCATTCTTACTCATGCATGTGAAATATCAGATCTAACTAGTTCCTTCATTCATTTGTCTAGCATTTAATCATTAACAACAACGGAGATGAATAAAATTTTGTCACATAACACAAGTTTTACTGTGGTTCACCCCCCCTGGGCTATGTCCACAAATATTTGTCTCTCGAGATATTTTATTATGTCTCAGCAATATATCGCACCGCACACATTTACATTCTTGGATCTTAGAATATTAGCAGGCTTCCCGATCTCAATGAGGCTGAATAGATCACACCCGGATCCTGAGCCTATGATCTAACCCTTGAGATCAAGTTACTCGAATCTTCTCTAGCTCACCATCTTACAAAATGTTGCAGTTCTAACTTTTCTCACTCTCCTCTCTATCTCTCCCTCTTCCTAGACCTCCTAGGTACTAATTATACATATTCTTGGCTTATCATCCATTAAAATATCTTGCAAAAACTCTAACCCTAATGTAGTTAGGTATCCCTTACATGCATGCCTCACATGCTTCCCTCACATGTGCTTCTTTTCCTTCCAGCTGTCTTTTCTTCCACTTCGTTCTTTTCTCTCCAAAAATGGCCTTTTTCCCAAAATGGGCATGCGCCCAACATGCCCCCAACACTGACATCGTGGCTTGTCCCGAGTCACTGTCTAACTCCCTTGTCTGCCACTGCTTGTGTCAGTGCTTTGTACATGTCTACTATCCGTTGGCACTGCTCCTGAACCTGCTTTCTCTTTGCTTTCATGGCTTTGACCACCTGCACAGTGACTGATGGTCTTAAGATATCTCCCCCCTCTAAGCCTATTTGTTTGAGGCATGCTTTCGCTGCATCAATTTCCATGACCAATTGTTATTTATTTTCCTATAAGGGCTCCAAATGCACTTGTCGTGCGATTTTCTGTGCATGTACCACTTTTTCTTTTGCCTGAAGGTTCTTCATTTCTGCGATTGTCTTAATATTCTCTAGCAGGGACATTGTCCTCTGTCACTTCTTGACATCTTCCATTGAGTTCTGTAATTTATCTTCCTTTCCTTGCATCTCTTGTAGGATCCCATCTTCTAATAGTTGGGTCCATAGCTGGCCACTTTTCTCCAGCAGTTCCGCCACCCTATGTATATTCTATGCGATGTGCTCTGCAACTACTATCGCGTCTTGCTCTCTTTCCGCTCAGACTGCTGGCAGAGTTGTAGGTACTACGCACTCCTTTAGTTCCTTGATTTTTTCTTTATATTATCATAGAGTCTACGCTATATTTGTTATCTTCTCCTCTGAAGATGTTTCCTCCAATACTGTGTCATCTGAGATAGATTGAAATACTGCATCTATCTGGGTCTCCATCTGGTCCACTTTTCTCCGTGCTATCTCTTTCCTCTGCCCTTCCTAGTTGATGGCTTCCTTCAATGCCATATTTTCTTCCTGCGCTAGTTAGATATTCATCATGTCAGGCCTTGCTCTAGATTGAATTTACTGTGTGACGCTAACCTGTAACTTATATAATTCTTTTGTTGGTATTTTGGGCATCTCCAAGTCTAACATTTTGATGTCCTTTATGGGCTTATGCATCGTTTCCTCATCGATGAACAACATATCTGGTGTTATGATAAAGTTATCACTTCCCTGAACTATGATTTGTACTATTTCTCCAATAGGTTCTCCTTCTCTTACTAGTGCCGATTTTTCCTTTTTTTGTTGTTCTGCCTTGATCCTCAATTGTTCTAACATGGTTTTGACCTCCTATACCTGTTCCAAAATTGAAGACCTATGGTTTTCCGCATTTTCCCATTCTTCTGACAGTCTATATTCTATTGTCGTGGCTATTATTTCTACATCGTGTTCTATCAGTGACATTTCCATTTGTTTATTGTGGACCTTTGCTTTCTTCCTGGAGCCACTTACTTGCGTCGATGTTCTCTTTATTTGGGCATCTATTTGTTCAGATTATCCGGGCATCTGTGTATCCATGCAAGTGTTCTGCTGAACTTCTTCATCCATAGTTATGTCTTGTGCCTCTATCTGCACTTCCTTTGTACTCACCTATCTTGTTGGTCCTCCCGGTGCCTGCTCGACAGCTTGTGGACCCTGTGTCGGACCACGCTGTGACGTCTTTTGTGTCCTAGTATTCTTCTGAATGGATCTGTTTCCCCCCCCTATCCCTATTATTTTTTTCTTTGGTTGGGTAGCACCATTCATGTCTATCTGATGTGCGAGGAGTGTGTTATCCTATGTCTGGACTTGTACTGGTGGAGTTGCGCTTGGGATCTATGGTACTTTACACTCCTCATGCCACTCTTGGACCTCCATGTGGATGCGTGTGTCGTGATGCAATACTTTAGTTGCAACCACTCCTTGGTGGGGTCCTTCTTTGCCTGTAACCACATGTTGTGGCGTGATGCGCATAAATTGGCTATTTGTCCATACTCCTGGACAATTTCTGGTGATATCCTCCATGTCTCTGTCATTCTTTTCTAAATCTCAGTTAAGTACTATGTGAACATTTCATTGTTGACTTTCTTTACCTTGGGATCTGTGGTGCTTCAATGCGATGTGTAGCACAGTGCGCCACATTTTCATGTCCTTGTGAGGAACATCGTATATGTTGGTTCACGCCAACCTATAAGTGTAATGAGGATGAGTAAACATGAATAGTGGAACTTAGAGCCCCAGTATTGCGAATCTTTACAGTCCTCTAGGAATGAGTTGAGTAGGTATGGGGCCTAGCTCATCGATATCCCCTTTGCACACTGTGCCGCAGATGCTACTACTCCTGCGGGCACTTCTTCTTTTCAACACTTGTGCATTAATTTGCAACCGATCAATATGGTTGCAAACCGAGTTGCAGGATCATTGATTTCATTGATCTTGATTCCTCAGTTCCCCCACTCTGCACCGTACTTCTCTTTAATCTCATCGGAGATGGCCTTTTCCCGAGTCTTGTCATTTAGGTATTGCTCCAGCCTATCCCCATCTATGGGTAGCCCTACAATCTTTGCGATGAGGTCAACATTGATCGGTACTGGCCTTTCCATCCATAGGATGCCTCTGTGCACCCTTGCTAGAAACTGTTTAACACATGCATTTATGTATTTTGTGTGCCTGAAGTGCAGTATGTCTAAGAGATTAATGATACCTATGTTGTATAGGCCTAGGATCCATTGTGTAGGCTCTAACTGTGTCACGCCTGATGGGACCTCTCCCCTACTCTCTAGGTAGATCTGCACCGCCAAATCTAGGAATGTTGTGGCATCCGAAACATCGTGGTTGGAGTATTTAAGGTCGTCAAATCCTCCTACTACTTAGCTCTACCTGAGTGCATTGTACGCCCTGCATACTGGTTTCTGCTCACAGGTTCTTTTTCCCTTGTGGGGATGGTACTCCCCCCTCTTTCTTGGTTTCCTGCTCTGATTCCAGCTCCATTCCTTGTTGTGTGGATTCCATGGCCGGTTCAGCTCCCTGTGGCCCTTTTCCCCTGGACGCGTCAGATTCCATTCACATGGAATGCTCTCCTAGCTTCTCGGGATCATGCATGGATTCTTGCTCCTCCTCCACATGTAAATTGGTTTGCTCGTATTCTAGTGTGTGGATTTCATCCACATACACCACTGTCGACATCTCACTGGTTCTGCCTTGTGGTCCCCGTGTAGTACTCCAGGTGTTTCACCCAGTTCTGCTTGGTGCTCCAACCCGTGGTGGTGACATGGTGGTTAAATTCAAACGACGGGCTCTCAATTCATTGGTTGGTAGCGCAGTTCCACACTTCGATCGTTCTTTCGCTCGACTCAGCATTTTTCTCCTTGAAAAAAATCACAATGGGTTGGTTTTCCCCCCTCTTTCTGACTTTATAGCATGTCGGGGAAATGAAAGTTGTGTCACACTAATACTTGTCGCTTTTTCACCTTTTCTTTAAGCTTCCTGCACACAGTACCTTTTTACTCATTTAACCGATCTCTTGCGCATTGTGTTTTTTGAACCTTGGTTTTCTTGCAGTGCCCCGTTCTGTCTGCCCAGTCTTGTTCTGTCGAGGCTCTCCATGTGCGCTGAATTCTTCTTCTTCTTCTTCTTCTTTTACACCTCTCTTTATTGCACGGTAACTTTTTGAGTGCTAGGAGGTCGATTGTCCTTGTAGATTTTCAGTCGACTTCCATTGATCATTCCTCTGAATTATGTACCTCCTAAATCTTTCAATTCTACAACTCCTCCATCTGTTACAATATCTACTTCATATGGTCCCAACCAATGTATTCTGAATTTTTCTGGGTGCTGAAGAAATTTACTGTCATACACCAAGACTACGTCTCCCTCCTTGAAACTCTTCCTTTTAATATGTCTATCATGCCAATATTTGTCCCTTTTTTTCTATATTTCTTGGTCAAATCCTTCTAGGATTCTATATTCTTCCATCTCCAGCAACTGACTTAGTTTTTCTTTGATTGTGCCTCATTCTTTCATGTTGGTGATTGTTGGTACGCGCAGACTAGGTACCAAAAATTCTAATGGCACCACTTCTTCTTGTCCATATACCAACCTGAATGATGTCTGCCCTATCAAATTTTTGCATGTAGTCCTGTATGCCCATTGTACTGCTGGTATCTTCAGGTCCCAATCATCCATGTTGATGTTGCATATCTTTGTCAATGCATTCTTTAGGATCTTATTAAAGGATTCCACTATTCCATTTGCTTGAGGGTGATATGGTGTACTCTTTTGATGATAGACTTCAAACTCCTCAATCATATCCTTAATAGTATTGTTAATGAAGTGAGTGCCCTAGTCACTCATCAAAATCCTTGGGCATCCAAACCTAGTGATCACTTCCTCAAATAGGAAGTGTGATGCAGTCTCTGTGCTGCAGTCCTTGATTGGCGTTTCTTCTTCCCATCTCGTTATATACTCTATCGTAATAATGGCATACCTTGCTCCTAACCTCTTTGTTGGTGGGTTAATTGGTCCTACAAAGTCTATTTCCCATTTTTCAAATAACTGCAAGGTTACTTGAGGTCTTAGGCGCATATCGTCCTGTCTATTAAGTTTACCAACCTTCTGACATACATCACATCTATGGCAATAGTCCTTTGCATCTATGTGAATAGTCAGCCACCATAGTCATGCATGCAATACCTTTTGCATGGTAGATTTTCCTGCATGATGTCGTCATGTTATTCCCTCATGGGCCTCTACTAAAATCCTAGGTATTTCATGTTCTAGTACACATATTCTCAATATTTTTTCTGCACCCATCTTATATAAGTGTCCTGTAATCAATTGATAGTTTGCAGCTCAAACTACCAGATTTTTCTTCTGCATAGTGTTGAATTCTTGTGGCGCAGTCCCTGTACTCAAGTATTAAATGATGCCAGCAAAATATTCATCAACTACTTGTACTGAAAATAATTGTGCATCAAAGAAGTTTTCCTCTAAGTTCATAGGTTCCTCTCCATTAGTGATCCTTGATAAGTGATCAGGGTTTGCATTCAACTTCCCTGGTTTGAATATTACAACAAAGTCAAATTCCTAGAACAATAGTAACCATCTACAAGTTCTCCCCCCCCAACAATGGCTTATTGAATAGGTATTTAAGAGTTGAATGATCTGTAAAAATCTTGAAATGTTTTCCCAGTAAGTAATGTATGAACTTCTGGAGTGCATAAACCATAGCTAGGCCTTCTCTTTCTGTGGTATTGTAATTCTTCTCTGACTCTGACAGTTTTCTGCTAGCAAATGCTATAGGATGGTCCAATTCCCCTGTTCCTGGTTGTGCCGTAATAACTCCAAGTGCTATAGTTGATGCATCTACATGCACATGAAATGTTTTTTCCCAATATGGGAATACTAGTATTGGTATTGTTACCATCTTCTCTTTTAGAGTGTCCAATCCTCACTGGCAGTCCTCATTCCACTGAAATTTACTATCTTTCCTCAATAGTTTCTCCATTGGCACAGTGATTTGTGCATACCCTTTTATGAATTTTCTGTAGTAGCCTGTATGTCCCAATGTTTCTCTCAAATGACATACTGATTTTGGTGGTGGTATATTAACAATCATTGGAATATTGGAATGATCTACTAGCAAGTCTTGTTTGCACACTATATGGCCCAATAATATCCCAAAAGGTGTCCAAAAGATGCACTTATTGATATTTAGTGATATCTGACACTGCCTGCATCTTTCTAACATAAGCCTTAACACCTCTACATGGTCCTTCAACAGACCGTATACTGTCCAATCATCCAGGCATACTTCTAAAAATTGATGGATGAATTCTTTAAAAGCGGCTATGACTACTATTTAGAATATTGTTGGTGCATTATGTTGAGGGGTCCTAAATCCCTTTAACTCAACATTAGGAACCAAACCCACCGCGATGGCCCAATTAGAATCTGCAACATTTGATGGTGGAATGGTTCTCCAGATCTTTCGATCTGGCCAATTTATCGATGGGATTTACATAGTGATTGACAATATATCTTCTTATGAAAGTTCCTCCTTTAGTTTAAACGTTCTCTTTTGTTTGTTCTTTTATTAGATGGGTCTGATAAAAATATGTGTGTTGGTATAAACCAGCTGGTAAGGGGTGTTCTTAACTACTGAAGAAGGCTAATCTCGGGATAACCCTTATGCTCAAGCATGCAAACAAAGATATTCACACATGTGACAAGCCTAGTACTAATACATTAACTTGTTGGTATTTCAATTATTGACTGAGATACAATTATCGGAAGAAAACAAGCATGCAATAAAATGATGGCAAGAAAAATAGTTTCCTTATCCCTAGCATCAATCACACATTAACACAATGATTTTCTTTATTCATTAGAGACAAGAACTAAAAAAAATATTGAAGCAACTAACTTATCAATAGATTCAGAAAATATTACTCATTACAACATTCATTAATGAAATAAAGTTGGAAGTAATTCCTCCTCAATCCAATCACACAATGCCTTTGATGAAAAATACAAATTTGTCTCCTGTCCTAAACAAGACTTGTCAATTAAGGTAGTTCAGAAATAGTTCGTTACAATTCCAAAAATGAGGCTCTTTCCCAAAACCATCGACCTTTGCTAAAAGGTCAATCCTCTAATTTATAATGAATCATTAACTCAAAATAACTATAACAAGTGCAAGATAAGTAAAACAAAATATCGCCACATGGCGCTTTCATCTCTCTGTTCTCTAAGAATCATCAAATAATTTTACTGAAGTGGATGACTCTTCTCATATTCGAAACTTTTGACGAAGAGTTCCTCACATGTGTTGGCATACAAGAACCTGTGCTGGTCCATCGGGGCTGAAAGAATTTCTTTCACTTCTACTGCATATTCTCTGTACTTGATTATTTTAAGACTCAACCATTGCAAAACTGCTCGAGCCTTAATCAGATGCTCCATGAATTGTTGTACTTGAGCTCACGCCATGCTCGCCACCTTTTCTATCTCTGTTGTCCATGCTGAGTCTTGTTCTGCATGTTGCTTGACTATGTCATGCAGGTCAAAAAATTCTTCGTGTGAGCGAGATTCTGGGAGGTTGATGCCTTTCATTTCCTGATTAATCTTTTTCCATCTCTTTTTGCACTCGTCCCACTTCTCCTAAATCTTCCACTGAGGTTCCTGGGCCATTTTTAGCCAGTATTCGGTCGTTTTCCTGATCTGATCTATGCTGCTATCCCTCAGCACCCAAATACCATGCTCTTCGACATCTCGTCCCTTTTGAACCACACTGATGTAATCAATCCTTTATACTACTTGGTGAGCTTTCTCATACCACCTTTCCATGTCCTTGCAGGTCGCTAGTTCCATAAGGGTGTCTTCTTGGAAATCGGTTATACCTGTAGTGAAAAAGTTTCATTCATTCATGAATTTGGCATAGGCATATTGGAACTCACTTCTCAAAAACACTGTGGCCTGTGTGGAGTCTTGATAGTATTTTTCCAAATGGCGTAGATGCTCCAACTCCTTAAGTGCATCGACCAACTCCTTTTCATCTCTTCTTTCTCTATCCAATGTGGCATTCGTGATATCCATCCCTGTGTCGATAAGCTCTATTGGCCCTTGACCAAGTCTTGAAGAAACATTGGTCATGTTTGACCACTTTTGGGACTTCGACAGGCTGGTTGAAGATGGAGCACCAGGCAGAGCTGAGATCACGGGATCTCACATATTTTACAGACTTGTGGACCCAGCAAAGGGTTTATTAGGGTTTATGGGATGTCGGGCATGGGTTTACCCATGATTAGGCCTTTTTGTAAATGTATAAATAAGTAGCTAGGCGATGTAAGAAGCACCGACTGTCTAGTGTGGCTCCGTGCAAGAAAGTATTGTTAGTATTGGCTTTGTGAAAAGAGACTGCGTAAGGCTTTGTGCTAATAAGGAGTTGGTTTTGTGTCTTGATCTATTTTTGGGGAAGGTGGATCTAGTGTGTTGTGTGCAGATCACCTGTCCAGTGTGAAGTTTGGCTCTGTGGATTTATGCACAGGAGCATATGAATGTAATTAGATTAAAGACTACTAAATAAGAAGAAGAAGTTGGTGGACGTAGCCACACACTAGGGTGAACCATGTATATCATGTGTCTTGATGTGCTTTGTGAGATGTTATTTATGCTTAGTGTTGTAATTATAATGTATGATGAATGCATCCGATCTTGTTTCTTAGGGCTTAATGGTATTTGAATGCTAGATCTGAGTTAATGCTATGTGATAAGTGAATGGAATTGCTTGATCTTTATTGTTATTGCGTTGATCTGTAATAAGGGTTTAATATGCGATGTGAATGAGACTCAAGAACTAATGCATATTGTTGTATAAGTTCTATGCTAAGTGTTGTAATCACAGATCTGTGTCCCAGCTTGGTTGTAGACACCTAAGTCCTGCAATTGTTGGGTATGTGTTATATTCTTTGCATGTGTGTGTGTGGGTGTGTCAGATTCGACAACTGCGTCTGATGATCCCTCGTAGTAGTGTTGTTTATGTTGTGTGCACCCAATATTCCTAGGGGGGTCCCAGGGGGGGGCAGGTATGCCCCCCTGGTTACACATAGCATTCGGGGCAGCGCCCCAAAAATTTTTTGGAGGTGGTTTTTGCTATTTTTAGCGGTTTTCTAAATTAATCCCAAATTAAGGGATTAGGGTTTTGGTATCTACAGAATACCTAAAAACATTGTATATATTGTATGGTGAATGGTGAAATTTGATACAATGAATTAAGAAAGGTTTTCCCCGGTTGAGGGTTTACAGTATAAATCTCTGTGTACTATGTGAATGAGCCATTGATTAATTTCTATTTTACTTAAGAATATATATGCATTGCTTTAATTCACAGGTTTAAAATTTACATGTGGTATCAGAGCTCATTTTTGGCTTCAGAGGGACGCCTTTGTTGTTGAGGGTTTGGCTCGGTCTTGATAGATCAAGTTTATCTTGGGTCTGTGATAAAATTGGGTTTAGTGGGAGCTTTTGCAATGGTGATTCGAGTGTATAAAGAGGAATGGAGATCTCTTCTAGAATCGATATAGAGAAGTTCAATGGTAAAAACTTTGAGCTATGGAAGCTCAACATGGAGGACTTTCTTGTAGACAAAGAACAATGGATCGCTATGGATCCTGGTACACAGCCTACCAGTACACCATCTACTAGCACATAGGCTACTGGTACACAACCTACTAGTACACAAACTACTAGTACTCCACGTACTGGTATGTCGAAGGAATATTGGGAGAAGTTGGACAGAAGAGCAAGGAGTACTATTTGACTCTGCCTGGTAGATTCGGTGTTGTTAAATGTATTGGGAGAATCTACAGCCAAGAAACTATGGGATAAGTTGGGGAATTTGTATCAGTCAAAGTCCCTGGTAAACAAGTTGTTTCTTCGAAAGAAGATGTATCATCTTAGGATGGAAGATGGAGATTCTATGACAGAACATCTAAATGCCTTTAATACTCTGTTAAGTCAACTTGTCTCTGTTAATATTACGATTGCAGAAGAAGATAAGTGTATTACTTTGTTATGTTCTTTTCCAGACTCTCGGGATAATCTGGTTGTAACAATTGGTAGTACCACTCAATCTACATTGAAGTATGAGGATGTAGTTTCATCCTTGTTATCTGAAGAGATGAGGTGGAAAATCATGGATAGTCATAGCACAGATGATTTATTTGTAAGAGGTCGTACCTAAGACAGGAATCCTGGTAAGTCTTCGGGGGGGGGGGATCTAAATCTATAGGTAGATCTAAGTCTCTAGGAAAATCTTTGAAGAAATGTTGGAAGTGTGGTAAAACAGGGCATTATAAGAAAGATTGCAAGTCTAAGAAGGTTGAAAAACCAAAGGGATCTGATAGTACCTCTTCCACAGAGGCGAAAACCTCCACTGAAGAAGGAGGTGATGTTTACCTGGCATCTACAAGTACACATGCAGACCGTGATGTATGGTTAATCGAATCAGGTGCATCATACCATATGACTCCTCACAAAGAGTGGTTCTCTGAATATGAAAAATATGATGGTGGTGATGTATTCCTAGGAGATGAATTGACATAAAAAATCTTGGGACGTGGAAGGGTTAAGTTGCTACTAAAAGATGGAAGGATTAGAAATCTCCCTGGGGTTCTGCACATTCCAAAACTTGCCAGGAGCCTAATATTTGTAAGAAAGTTGGATGATGCAGGAATGGATATTGTATTTGAAAAGAACACTTGCAAGATGGTATGAGGGGAAATGGTGTTGATGAGGGGAGTTTAGTGTGGAACTCTGTAAAAGTTGTTGGGAAGCACTTATACTAATGAGTGTAACAATTCTGTTTTCCTTGAGAAGACAAATAAAGAAGACAAGACCAATACCATCCCTGAAAAGAAGACCATGATGTGGCATCAAAGACTGGGGCATATTGAAGAAAAGGGCCTCCAAACACTACACAATAAAGGCATGGTTGAAGGTATGTCTAATTGCACTCTGGATTTTGATTTCTGTGAACATTGCATATATGGTAAACATAATCGAGTAAGATTCCCATATGGTGCTACAAGAGCAAAGGGGATCTTAGAATTGATATACAATGATGTGTTTGAACCCATGCCTATTCCATCACTAGTTAAGTCTATGTATTATGTTTCATTCATAGATGATTTCTAAAGGTACACATGGATTTATTTTCTTAGAAAGAAATCTAAGGTATTTGATAAATTTAAAGAGTTTAAGGCTCTGGTAGAAAATTAAATAGAGAAGAAAATAAAGGTATTGAGAACAGATAATGGTGGAGAATTTTGTGGAAATGAATTCGAAGAATTCTGTAAGAAGTGTGGTATAGAAAGGTAGAAGACTACTCCATACACTCCTCAGCAGAATGGAGTTGCAGAAAGGATGAACATGGCACTGATGGAAAAATCAAGGAGCATGCTCAGCGGTGCCGAGTTAGGACAAGAATTCTGGGCAAAGACAGTGGGTACAACATGTTACTTGGTCAATCGATCACCTTCATCAGCGTTGGATGATAAAACTCCACACGAGGTATGGACTGAAAAGAAACCCTCTCTTCAACATCTTAGAGTGTTTGGTTTTGATGCTTATGTACATGTTCCAAGGGAAAATAGGAGTAAGCTGGATAAAAAAGTTGAAAAGTGTATCTTTATTGGTTATAAAGATGGTGTGAAAGGTTATAAGATTTGGAACCCAGAAACTAAGAAGATTGTTTACAGTCTGGATGTTGTTTTTAGAGAGGTAAAAGATGTGTCTAAATAGGAATTCCTACCAAGGCAAGACGAACCTAAGAAAATAGAGCTAGAGTTGGATGATGCAAAATCTGAATCATCTGAAGAAGAAGAAGAACCTCATACCCCAGTATTGAGGAGATCAATGAGAGAAATAAGGAAACTAGAAAGGTATAGTCCACTTGATTTCCATTCCAATTTTTCTTTATCTATTACTGATGATGATCCCAAAATTGTCGGGGAAGTGGTGAATTCAGAGGACAGTAAACTCTGGAAGAAGGCCATGGTTGAAGAAATTGATGCATTGGATAAAAATGAGGCATGGGATATAGTTGAGTTGCCATATGGAAGAAAATGTGTTGGTAGCAAATGGTTGTTTAAGAAGAAGTTTAATGCAGAAGGAAAAGTGGAGAAATACAAATCTCAATTAGTAGCAAAAGGTTATTCCCGGGTAGAGGAAATTGACTTTGGTGAGATTTTTTCTCCTGTTGCTAAGTTAACTTCTATTAGATTTCTTTTATCTATTGTTGCTACTTTTGATCTTGAAGTGGAACAGATGGATGTAAAGACAAAATTTCTACATGAGGATATGGAAGAAGAAATCTACATGAAGCAACCAAAAGGCTTTGTAGTGAAGAGAAAGAAAGAGATGGTCTGTAAGCTAAACAAGTCACTATATGGTTTGAATCAATCACCTAGGATGTGGTACCAAAAGTTTGACACATACATCCTTGGATTGGGATTTGTGAGAAGCAGGGTTGATCACTGTGTATATTCCAAGCAAGTTGGTAATGACTTCATTTATGTAGTGTTGTATGTTGATGACATGTTGTTGGTAGGAAATAACATGGATGTTATCAAGGAGGTGAAATCACATCTATCCTCCAAATTTGACATGAAGGATCTCGGTGCTGCTAACTTCATTATGGGAATAGAAATTAAAAGAGATCGTGCTAACAGGAAACTCTAGTTGAATCAGAGAAAATATGTTGAGATGATATTATAGAGGTTTAATATGCATGGAAGTAAACCGGTCAAGGTTCCTATTCCTATAGGGGTAAATTTTTCTACAGATCAGTGTCCCAAGACACAGGAAGAAGAAGAGGACATGTCCCATGTTATGTATGCCAATGCAGTTGGCAGTTTGATGTATGCAATGGTCTATACTAGACCGGACATTGCACATGCAGTGGGATTTTTGAGCAGGTATATGTCAAAACCAAGGAAGGAGTATTGGAAAACAGTAAAGATGGTCTTTGGGTATTTGTGTGGCACTACCAATTATGGATTGTGCTACCAAGGAAGACCAGGATTGGACCGAGTGATGGACATACATGGATTTGTTGATGTAGACTAGGATGGATATTTGGATCGTAGAAGATCTACAATTGGGTATGTGTTTAACCCATTTGGAGGAGCAATCAGTTGGATGAGCATAAGACAGGCTGTAGTGGTACTCTCAACTACAGAAGTTGAATACATGGCAGCCACTCATGCAAGCAAGGAAGCAGTATGGTTACAGAGATTGTGTTTAGGTATTGGGTTGGTACAACAATCAGTGAGATTATATTGTGACAGTCAGAGTCCAATATTCCTGGAAAAGAACCCAGCTTATCATTCGAAGACAAAGAATATTGATGTTCAATATCACTTTGTGAGAGACATGGTTGAGGAAAAGAAGGTGTTGCTGGAAAAGGTTGACACTTTGAAGAATGTTGCAGATTCATTGACGAATTCTGTGAGAAAAGAAAAGTTATCCTGGTGTAGAGTAACAATAGGCATTGTTTCCCTGGATTGTTGACTATATATAATCCTGTGGACCCCTAGATGCAAAGAAAACAACAAGTGGGAGAATGTTGGGTATGTGTTATATTCTTTGCATGTGTGTGTGTGGGTGGGTCAGATTCAACAACTGCATCTTACGATCCCTTGTAGTAGTGCTCTTTGTGTCGTTTGCACCGGGCGCTTCCTAGGGGGGGCCAGGTATGCCCCCCCTGGTTACGCGCAATGTTCAAGGCAGCGCCCCAAAATATTTTTTTGGGCAATTTTTGTTATTTTTAACGATTTTCTAAATTAATCCAGGATTAAGGGATTAGGGTTTTGGTATCTATGGAATACCTAAAAACATGGTATATATTGTATGGTGAATGGTGAAATTCGATATAATGAATATACTCAAGGTTTTCCCCGGTTGAGGGTTTCTGGTGTAAATCTCTGTGTACTGTGTGAATGAGCCATTGATTAATTTATGTTTTACTTAAGAATCTATATGCATTTCTTACTTCACGGGTTTAAAATTTACAGCAACCCCCCTACCTCTACCTCATATGAGACTTCATCTGCTTTGCAGGTGTTGCCGAAAGGGCCGGTAGTTAGGTTTTTGTTGGTGTGTTGTTGAAGTGTTGAACCCTGGGTCTACCCCTGTGCCAACAAATGGTTCTGATGTCGGGACATGAAAATGTGATTGTTGGGAACTGAAGAAAATAGAAAGGTATGTGCGTAGATATGTTGTTGTAGTGTAGAGTATTCTATTTAACTTGCAAAACTCTATGCTAAGAAAGAAACCTGATTTGGAGAAAAGAGGTAAGATATTAAAGCTTTTTTCTCTGGTAAAGGTAAGATAAGTGGAATTTTTTTCTTCGAAAGTATGAATCTAGGTATGTTTGATAGATTTTGTCCTAGTCTGAATGTCAAGGAACAGTTAGAAGAAAGAACTGATCTAAATAAATTTTATAGAAATAAAGAAAGATATGTTATTCCTATGCATAGAAAGGATTTTTGGACTAATGAGTGGATGCACGAACCTAGAAAGAATTTTTGCAGATTGTAGATCCATCACTCTGATCCCAGTGCGCAGTACAAGAAAGGCTGGGGAACGTTTAAAAGAAAGAGAGGATTAAAACTATGTTATAATTGCAGAAGACCGAGACATCTTGCTAAGGAATGCCCTGGTACAGGTCCTATTTGTCTGTGTTGTAAAGTTATTGGTCGTGAGGTTGAGGATTGCCCAAGGATGATTGCTAAATTTGAAAATATGAACATGAGCCAAGAACACTATAAATAAGGTCAAGATACTAAGGATATGTTAAAGAATCATATAGAAAAAGAGTCTGATACTATGTTAATACAGTTAAAATAAGTAATGGGTGATCACAGAGACATCAGTTTACGAGAGATCCTGAAAGAAAAACAACACATTGTTACAGGAATAGAAGACTTCGACATAGACTATGTATTTGAGGCCATTTAGCAGCTTCAAGCAAGAGTAATGGATTTGGAGCTTCAAGCAGTGTCGAGCACTCCATAGGAAGTGCGTGATCAGAGGAATGAAGATGTTAGGAACACAGTTGAAAGGATCAGGACCCTCACCTTAGAATGTAAGTAGTTAAGTGATCAAAGTGCGCAGACCTATGAAAACCTTGCAGAATATCCGGAGCTGAGGAAACTGGAAGCGAAACTACAGAAGGCACAACAGCAGGCATCCACCATCCAGGCACAGATGAAGTCACTCACTGGAGTTGAGAAAATGAAGAGATCACAGGAGCAACATTCAGTCCAGCAACATGTTACAACCATCTAGAGTAGAATCATGGAGGTTACACAATGACTACAGCCTGTGCAGGATGAAGCTTGCATGATTTTTGAAGAGATTGAAGGACAAGGCTCATAGCTAGACCAAGTGGTTGCGATAGTGGAACAACGCCTAGAAGGAACTTTTACAGAGAAAGTGATTCAGGATTTCATCGAGAAGGAGGCTCTGACAAAGCAACAAGTCAAGACAGCTCGAGCCAAGATTGAGGCCTTTGAAGCAGCGTTTCCCAGATCTGAGTGAGTCAGGATGAGTCACAGGTGAGTGTTGGGGGCTTGTTGGCCCTTGACCAAGTTTTGAAGAAACATTGGTTGTATTTGACCACTTTTGGGACTTCGACAGACTGGTCGAAGACGGAGCGCTAGGTGGAGTTGAGATCACGGGATCTCATGTATTTTGTGGACTTGTGGACCCAAAAAAGTGTTTACTAGGGTTTATGTAACGGTTTATGGGATGTCGGCCCATGGGTTTACCCATGATTAGGACTTTTTGTATATGTATAAATAATTAGCTAGGCGATTTAAGAAGCATCGACTGTCTAGTGTGTCTTCGTGCAAGAAAGTATTGTTAGTATTGGCTTTGTGCAAACAGACTGTGTAAGGATTTGTGCTAATAAGGATTTGGCTCTATGCCTTGACCTGGTTTTGGGGAAGGTGGATCTAGTGTGCTATGCACAGATCACCTGTTCAGTGTGAAGTTTGGCTCTGTGGCTTTGTGCACAGGAGCAGATGAATGTAAGAATATTGAAGACTAATAAAGAAGAAGAAGAAGTTGGTGGACGTAGCCCCACACTGGGGTGAACCACATATATCATGTGTCTTGATGTGATTTGTGCGACGTGATTTATGCTTAGTGATATTATTATAATGTATGATGAATGCATCTGATGTTGTTGCTTAGTGCTTAATGGTTTTTAAATGCTAGATCTGAGCTAATTCTATGTGCTAAGTGAATGGAAGTGTTTGATATTTATTGTTACTGCGTTGATCTGTAATAAGGGTTTAATCTGTGATGTGAATGAGACTCAATAACTAATTCATATTGTTGTCTAAGTGCTCTTCTAAGTGTTGTAATCACATATCTGTGTCCGATCTTGGTTGTAGACACCTGAGTCCTGCAACCCCCCCTGCCTCTACCTTGGGTGAGACTTCATCTACTTCGCAAGTGTTGTCGAAAGAGCCAGTAGTTAGGGTTTTGTTGGTGCGTGGTTGAAGCGTTGAACCCTGGGTCTGCCCCTATGCCAAAAATATCGAACATCTTGGTGTGCTCTTTTCTGAGCATCTTCTCCTTCATGGTGATGAGAATTGAGATATATAGCATGAGCCTTATCTTATTTTTGGTCCTATTCATGATGGATTTTCTTTTTCTGTCATAGGCAATCACTTGTATGTCGACGACCTCATCAACAGGTTCAGGGATTTTTTGTTCTCTCCGGGTTAGAGTATTCCCCAAGCTCTCGGCTGTGTGTATCTGTTCTAGGATGGGTTCCTGAACTCCTTCCATATGTGCCGATAGATAGACCTTCATTTGTTTCTCATTGACTGGTGAGGTATTGGCCAAAAATGAAGAACCATGGGTAGGTTCGGTACTTACTCGATAATCGGTTGTCGAAGTGTCGATTTCTTATTGTGGAATATCCTCTTTCTGGGCACTCAATCCTAGATCATCCCTCAAGATGTATATTGGGGTTCCCAAAAAATCAAGTAGCTCAGTGTCTAAGAAACTTTCAACCTCATGGTCACTGTGTGAAAGGTTTTGAATTAAAGCATTGGGACCTGTGGAGATACTTTCCCAGGTTCGTTTTCTTCTGTAATCTGCACTGGAGTCACCAGGGACACCTTTGAACTCTCCTCCTCATAATAGATGGTTATTAAGTCAAACAAGGGGTTTGGTACACTTTTCCTACCTGGTGTCCTTGCTATCTCAGGTTGGGTTGAAATTCCCCCAGGTGATCTGATCTGTGATGGTGGAACTTCAAGGTTTTTTGGCTCGGTGATTTCTTCAAGTTATATTGGCTCTAAGACACTTGGCTCTCCTCTTCTTTCAATTGGGTCATCATCGAGGATCCTTGACATATCTACGAGATCAGGGTCATTCTGTAGCTGATCAATTATTCTCTTTGCCCCTTCTAGCAAGAGCAATCCTCTTCTTTGTGCCTCTGTAGTCTCTGCTACTCTAATTTCTTCCCTAACTCTGAGGGCCTCTTGGAATGACTACTCTATTGTCTCCATCTATTCATCCATGCTCATAGACTTGAACCTAGTCATGTTTGGGTTGGCCATTCTCTGTACTACCTCCTCCCAATCCTGAGCACACTCTGTAAAAATTTTATCCTCAAATTTGTCATGTGTGTATGGCCAATAGGATGATACTTGTGAAGCATGTTAGGGGACCAGGCCTTTAGGATCGTGCTTGCGGAATCGGCCTGTCGGGAACCTGAATTCAAGTTAGCTTAGCCCTTCTTGTTTGGCTTGAGCAGTTTCCTTTACCAAATAAAACCCCACATGGAATTCGTATGGTATGAAATCCCGCTTCTTGTCCTTGACTAGCGTGGCATTATAGCCTTGCAGGATAGTCTAATAGTAGATTTCTCCCACAATGAGCCAGTCTGGGATGTGAGAAGGGAGTAGGTGCGGTGCTCTGGTGGCCCCGAACACCCTAATATAGGTCGAAAATTCATCTAAATACCAGTGGCATACCTTCGCTACCATTTTCTTGGTTGTTGCGGATAGTCTCGGGCATTCCTTTTTAAATACAATAAAATGAATATGAGCGATGAATTCATCGCAAATGAGTACGTAGGATTTTTTGTACATGTTCTCCCATAGTATGCTGAAATAAATGTGAACATGGAGATCCACAACATGCCAAATTAAATTCATGTCGGCGAAGACATTTCTCGCATAGATCACATTGAGCAGGTATGAGGCCATGTGGAACGTGGGTGCTTCCCCTTTTTTCGGCATCTGGGCCTGTTGTACATAGATGCTCAATTGATTGGAAATTATTTCTCCCCAGTTGAAGCTGCTTTCAGATATCGCTACTGTGTATGACAAGGGAATCCATACTTCCAAAAACTTGGAGAAATCCTTCTCTCCATACAGTCGGCATATGAGAGCCATCAAGTAGATGTATCGCTCCCTCATGTTAATTGTCCCATACCCGCCATTGCTCCGGTTTGTGAACTTTTTTTCCTCCTTCCACCATGAGGCCATCAACCGACTGGTGTCGTGGAATTCATAGAACTTCACCAAAAAGTTTGTGTTTAGACGATCCTCTAAGTCTATGAGTTTGTAGTACTTATGGACACACCTGACATTCTCATTGTTGATTAAGCATTTCTACGCATCTGTATGGTCAATTAGCCACTTCAAAACCTCCATGCATGGGAAAATCGAGGTTCTGCAGGCTACCATGTGCAAGTATGACCGTCAGATATTAGGGAACACATGGTCGTCAAGCGCCCTTACATCTAGATCATTGTGTGGGATACATTCCAGGTACTCCTCCCGACTAATTCTGTTGAATAGGTCTCCCCACTATGGGAGCATTAATTTGGATCTAGTGTTTTCTTCTGTATCACCGAAGACCGGAGATTGAACAAAAGGGTTCTTTGTTGAGGTTTTTACGACCAGATTTTTCCTGGGAGCGTACTCCAAATTCCTCCCAGTAGCAGAAGAAGAACTTTCGCATGTTTCTGCTTCCTTTAGCTTGGGTGCTCTCGCTGAGCGTCTGGTGGTTGGCTTTCTCGAAGGGATTTTCCCTGAAGCTTAGAAAATAGTTAGAGACTGTGCAAGAAATAAGATGTATATATAAAAAATCACAACCACCGAATTGAAAAACTTGAACACATACCTCTACTGCTTTTTTAACCTGGTCTTGATAATCTGAGAATCAGAACAGTCTCGAAACACTTTCTTTTCTTCTTTGGATGCTCTAGAATTTGAAATTGTGGGCAGAATGAAATTGTTCAAAGTAGTTATAGAGATTTAAATAGGGATGAACTTACCTTGTCGCATCAACCATTCAATTCGGGTTATGAGTGTAGCTCTATTAAATCTGCCGCCAGATTTTCAAAGATGTTTAAAATTAAATTCGATCGTAGGTTGACGACGCGGGCATGGGTTGTAAGGTGGACTATCGGTGATTTTAAATCGTTGTTGTTCAATCGGAACATGGGGTAGAAACATATGTTGGATGAGGCATTAACTAGTCTATTAAATGCCATAATCTGATCGTATCTCATGCCAAAAACATCCCATCATTTCGATAGTCCAGTTGGTGAGTCAGGGGTTGGGGTTTTGCTTTGAACATTTTTCATTGATATCTCTTTGCAAAAGCTCCAACTCCGAACGATCTTGTTTTACAGAGATGACGTGGAAAGGATGACTTGGAGGTGTGAATAGGACGCAGGAAACCTTTATATGACTCGAGACGAAACTAGGCCGTACAACACCCCTATGCGACAAAGACACATGGCACTCAAGATCGACATCTTCATTTACCCGTGTTATTCGGAATTGGGAGTTTTCTTAAGCTAAACGTTCTAAAACCCGACCCTATCTCGTCGATGCCGACAAGTATCAAGGATCGGTGATCGGAAATAAACCTACCCAAGTGCTCCCGGATTGACTCTATCGAAAATTTTCTTGATGCCAAAAGTGTATCGGGGATCGACGATCGGCAATATTTTTATCGCAGACAATATCGATTTTTTTAACTCTTCTGGGTTTCCCCAACCCCGAGAAAGTGAATCGGTCATCGAATATTGGTGGTTTATTTATGGATTTTGTTAATGTCTATTCCTCTCATACTTTGTTGACGCCAATGGGTATTTCCTATCTCTTGAAACTTCGTGGTGAATAACTCAAGAAAACCAAATATTCCTTCTACTGATGCCAATGGTGCATCGATGATCGACAATTAGTGTAACCGTGTGGCGACTTTACCTGTTTGAATTTTGTCGACGTCGAACACAAGCGCATTAGTCACAATGTTAGCTACATATTTTTAGTTAGGATGTCAAGTTCTTTTAGACAAAAGTTTTCATTTAACAAGTTCAAACAAACCCAAATTGATTGATAAGAGTCATGAAAACAAAACAAAATAAACCATCCCCCAAAATGAACTCAATTTAGACAGTAAAAGAAAACAAGTGGTACCCAAAAAGTGATAGAATTTCATACGACTTTTTAGGGTGTGTTGAGCACTCAAAAAATGGTCATTTACTAGGAAAAAGTAGAATCTATGTTCCTTCCCTAGGATTAGTTGGTGCAGAAGCTGGTTAAGAACCTAAAAGGTTTTTATTTTACTAGATTCTCTCATATACTTGCATTTACAATTGCCTCGCCTATGGAGTTTCAACCTTTATTCTGCCTTCGTTCCTCTTGACTGTGACCAATGCCCCCTTTTGAAAACATTCGAGTAAAGCATTCACTGGCACCAGGCCTTTTAGTTATCATCATTTACTTGTTGTGATGTTTCTCCATTGTCAGCGGGCATCCATAGCCCTGACTAAGTTATCTGCATACCCTCTCCTACTTTGCACTCATTTGATATAATTGATTTATTTTTGGTAGAGATGCCATGAACGAGTGGGAGAGGAGGATGTCTATTATCTGCAAGATGAGTTTGTTAAGGTGAAATTCTTCCTAGCTCTGTCTTGAGGTACATGTGGTCCTTTCCAACTTTCCATATTTCCCTTTAGTTTTTACCAGACCACCAGGTAGACACTTCATCACTTCCCAAGGTCGTTTATCTGTGAAGTTCATATACATAACTATTTTAAGAAAAACACAATTTTCCCAGTGTTTCTTGTGTTGCATGTAAGCGTGAGTCAGGAACAGAGTTTTCTACACCGTATTGATTAAGTCCAACCAATGCCTTGCGGAACACAAATTTATTACACAAAAAATACCACACAAAATAAAAACAAAAATAAAGGACTCTGCAATTAGCCTACCTAACACCTACACATAGAATAACATGAAAACACACACACATTGTTTTTTAAAACAAAAATATTGTTTTAGGGCTTGGAAATTCACCGGGAGGGTGTCAAGTTCCCCCCTCAGATTTTTCAACCGATATGTTCATGACCCAAGTTTCTTGGCTACCTGGAAAGGTCTGAGCCATAGATTCTAAAACTTTGAATGTTTTCCCTTTGGTTCTTTTTCTCTATCCCATTTCATGACTAAGTCTCCTACTTCAAACTTCTTCTCTGTGGCCTTATGCTTTTCAAACCATCTTTTAACTATCTGTTGATGAGTGATGAAATTTGATTTCACTTTCTCCCTTTCTTCTTCCAACATGAGGAGGGTATCAATTCTCTGTTGAATAACCAATGAAGGAATGGATTATTTTCCGTATACCAGAAAGTATGGGGAGTTACCTATATATTCCTTGGGTGTTACTTTATCGTCCCATAAGGAATTATGAAGCAAACTATACCAATTATTCTTATTGTCTGCAACTGTTCTCTTCAAGATCCTTACTAGGTTCTTATTGGTTGATTCTGCCACTCCATTCCCCTATGGATAGTAGTTTAAAGAGTATATGATTATGATTCCTTTGTCTAGAGAAAACTCTGTTAGTAGGGTGGAAGAAAATTAAGCGTCATTATCAAAAACAATAACAGAAGGCATATCGAACCTTGTGATCAGTTTTTGTTATATGAATTGGATTACCACATTTTCATTTACGTGAGTCAGAGGGATGGCCTCTGCCCATTTCGTGAAATAGTCTGTAGCGGTCAGTATGTATCTATGTTGTTTTGAAGAACTTGGGGTAATCTCCCCTATGACATATAACCCCCATTGCTCAAATGGTATGGATATCGCCACTGGTTGGAGTGGGACAACTACTCTTTTTTCCTTCCCCTCGCTTATTTGACAAGTTTTACAGTTTCTAGCGTACATATGAGCATCTCTAAATAGAGTAGGCTAGTAATATCTGACTCTCAGTATTGCTGAAATAATGTAACTGCAAAGAGTATTCTTAATAGTATTGATATATTATTCATAGGATCAATCCCCATTGTGGATTTATCATGTCGGTTATTGTAATAAGACCAAATCCCCTTTTGTGGATTGGTCAAAAGATAATTTTAATAGGCAGAATAAGAAGTCAGCCCCAACAGTTATTAAAGAGACCCAGAAATATAATAAAGGTGGGTTTACCCACCCAGTTTAAGAAGTCAGCCCTGCCAGTGAAGAGACACTTCACACATGCCAGACTTGTATAAATAAAGGATGTTAGCGCCTCACTTAGACACAACTCACTTTCTCAGTTTGAGAGACAAGTTCTGATCTGTTATCGGCAAAGGAGAGAGAGAGTGGCACATATCTAGGAGAGGACTTTCTGTTTTAGCATAGAGATCTCTTGGCATTGTATTGGCTATCTATATTAAGGAAGTTTTGCTGGGTTTTCTTCCCCTAGAGGGTTTCCCAGGATAAATGTTGTGTCTCTTTTGATTGTGTATTTCTCAGTGATCTTGGATTATTCTATTGTTATCTAATGAAATGAAAACATCTATAATAATAGCTTAAACATTAACATGGTATCAGAGCCAAGCTGAAGGAAGCATCTTTTGCAAGAGAAAAATGTCACTGTTGTCATACTTGCAAATTAGGGTTTTTCAAAAGTGAAGCTTTTCAGCCTCAAAACTATCTAGAAAGTTGTGCCCTCCCCTAAGGATCAATTTGGCATCATCAGTGCACCTTTTTAGTGGCTGGATCTCCCGAAAAGTGAAACCCTAGTTTCAAAAAAGTACCAGAAGTACCAGAAAACCAGTACCAGAAGTACCAAAGTACCAAAGATACCAGAAGCACCAGTCCAGAAATCCGCAGATCAGATTTGAAGGAGAAAAAGTTGGATTTTCTCAGATCCAAGCACACCAGGCTGCTCGCCTCAGCCAAGCGCATCTCCTGGTAAGTTCAAATTTTGATTTTGAGCACTTTCATTTTTCAGTCATTAACCTAGCTCCAAGTAAAGATGTCTGCAAGCATTAAGCTTGTTGACAAGTTAGAAGGAGTGGAAAACTTATGTGCCTGGAAGTATAGGATTGGCCTCATTCTTGAAGAGAATGACCTGGCAAGATTTGTCAAAGGCGAAGTACCGGAACCCGACGATGCCGCAGAAAAAGGAAAAGCATCAAAAGGACACAATAAGGGCCAAAAGAATCATTGTTGATTCAGTTAAAGACCACTTGATTCCTTATGTGTCATCTAAGAAGACTCTGAAAGAAATGTTTGATTCTTTGACCAGACTATATGAAGTAAAGAACATAAACCGAAAGATGAATCTTAGAACTCAACTAAAGAATACAAGGATGCAGAAAAGAGAAATGATTCAGGAATACTTCTCTAGAATCTCAGAATTCAAAGAACAACTAGAAGCTATTGGAGATACCATAGACAAAGACGAACTCATAATGACGGCCCTAAATGGTCTCACAAGACCCTGGGATGCTTTCATCCAAACGATATGTGCCAGAAAGGAGAAACTGAAGTTCGACAGCCTATGGGAAGAATGCATCCAAGAAGAAACAAGAGTAGTGAATCGTGAAGCGTTACTAGCAAGGGATGATGATCAAGCCCTAGCCACCCACACCAAAGGAGGAAGGAAGAAACCCTACTTCCAAAAGGAGACTCATAAAGAACCTCAACAATCAAATAAATGCAATCATAAAGAATCTCATCCAAGGAGATTTCAGAAGAAAGGAAAGAGACTACTCTTTTGTACAATGCTATCATTGTGACAAGATGGGACACATTATGAAGTTTTGTCTAGCCAGATGAGAAGAATACAAGAGAAAACAAAAGAGGCTCCATTCCCATGTTGTCGAAGATGAAGAGCCACTCGCAAAGATGATAACTCCTGGAGAGGACACTTGGCTCATTGATAGTGGTGCATCCAAGCACATGACGGGACAAAGAAATATTCTCTCTTGTATCTCAGAGAAGAAGTTTTCTTAGAAAGTGACACTGGGAGATGATTACCAATATCCCATTAAGGGAGTGGGAGAATCAAACCATAAACTGAATTCAGGGAATTCACTAAAAATGAAGGATGTACTATATGTACCAGGCTTGAAGAAGAACCTACTCTCCATTTCAGAATTAGAGAAGAAAGGCTTCCGAGTTGCCTTTATAGATGGAGAAGTTCTTATGTGGGCCAAAGGAGAAACCTTAAATGAAGTAATCGTCATTGGTAATGAAGAAAATGGCTTATATAAACTAAAGGGTCACTCAGAGGATGCCATGACCCACGTCATTGAAGACTCATGTGAGCTTTGGCACAGAAGGTTAGCCCACATTAACTACAAGGCACTACCATACATATGCAAAACGGTCACAGGTTTACCAGAACTCAAAGGTGACCATAAAGGCGTATGCAATGGATGTGCACAAGGGAAGAATATCAAGAACCCATTTCCGACGAGGGACAACAAGACAAAAGGAGTCCTAGAACTCATCCATTCAGACATGTGTGGCCCAATTCCATCATCCTCCATTAGCGGGTATGTATAATATGTATCATTCATTGATGATTACTCTCGTAAAACCTAGATATGTTTCTTGAAGACTAAAGATGAAGTGTTCAATAAGTTCAAGGAATTCAAAGCCTTGGTAGAGAACCTTTCTGAAAGAAAGATCAAGATACTTAGGTCAGATAATGGAGGAGAATATACCTCAAAAGATTTTGTGAACTTCTGCAAAGATGTTGGAATCAAGAGGGAAATCACTACTCCCTATAATCCCCAACAAAACGATGTAGCTGAATGGAAAAACAGAACCATACTAGAAGCTGTGAAGACTATGATTCATGATCATGATCTTCCTATGTGCTTATGGGAAGAAGCAGAAATGGCAGTTGTTTATATGCAGAACCGATTATCCCATAGTGCACTTGGGCTCAAGACACTGGAAGAGATGTTCACCGGAAAGAATCCAGAGGTAATTCATCTCAAAATATTTGGTTGTCCAGTGTTTATTCATATACCTAAAGAAAAGAGAAACAAGTTGGACCCTTAAGGAAAGTAGGGAATATTTGTGGGGTACTGTGAGGTCTCCAAGGCCTTCAGAATCTATATACCAGGTCAACATCACATTTAGATTAGTAAGGATGTGACCTTTGATGAAGATGCAGCGCTCAAGAAATCTAAAATATGCCAGCTTGAAGAGGTATATGAAGAGGAACCCATAATCCCCAATACTGAAATGAGGGAGGTTCCCAGAGCTGCAGAACCAGTGAGGGAAGTCGTAACTTCTCATGATGAGTAACTTCTGGAAGACCATGATATATTAGAAGTACAAGAACCTCCTCAGATGATGATCCTCCATAAAATAAATCCATCTTGGGCTAGAGAGATTATTCAATATGGAGAGAAGTATGGTGTTCCCGAAGGAACTATGAGACAGGTGAAAAGACGAAAGCCATTCTCCAGTTATACGACTTTGATGTGTGATCTCCTAGAAGAGGAGCCTACTATTTTTAAGAATCCATTCAGAGGAAAGAATGGGCAGATGCCATGACAGAGGAATACCAATCCATAATGAAGAACGAAGTATGGGAAATAGTTCCCAGACCGAAGAATAAATAAGTGGTATCCTCCAGATGGCTCTTCAAAATAAAACATGTTGTTGATGGAAGTATTGAGAAGTATAAAGCAAGATTTGTTGCTCGTGGCTTTTCCCAGAAGGAAGGCATTGACTATGAAGAGAAATTCTCTCATGTGGCCAAATACACTTCGATCAGGACCATCATAGCTCTTGCAGCTAAGATGAAGTGGAAGCTGCACCAGATGGACATGAAGACATCTTTCCTAAATGGTGTCATCGAAGAGGAAGTGTATATAGAGAAACCTCAAGGATTTGAGGTTGAAAACAGGAGGTCTCATGTCTGCAGATTGAAGAAAGCCTTATACGGATTGAAGCAAGCTACTAGAGCTTGGAATGGCCATATAGACAGTTTCTTGACGAGCTTAGGCTTTACCAAAAGTAAAGCAGACTCAAATCTCTACTTCAAAATTATGGATAATGAGCCAGTAATATTACTGCTATATGTGGATGAATTATTCTTAACTAGAGAAGAAAATCTCATCATTGAATGTAAAAAGAGACTTGCCTCAGAATTTGAAATGAAAGACCTTGGCCTAATGCATTATTTCTTAGGTGTTGAGGTATGGCAGAGTCCTGAGAGGATCTTCCTTAACCAAGGGAAGTACACAGTCGAAATCTTAAAGAGATTCGACATGCTGGAATGCAAACCCATGAATACACCCATGGAAGCAAAGATGAAGCTGTTGGTCGATACTTCGTCAGATTTGATTGATGCCACTCTGTACAGACAAATTATTGGATCGTTGATGTACCTGACGAACACCAGACCAGACATTTGTTTTTCCGTGAACACCTTGAGTCAGTTTCTTGTAGAACCCAGACGTGTTCACCTAGTGTCTGAAAAACATGTGATGAGGTACCTTAAAGGTACAATAGATTATGGTCTCAGCTATGATGGAAATCATGATTTCACATTGAGTGGATATACTGATGCAGATTGGGCAGGAAGTGTTTCTGACAGGAAAAGGACTTCAGAATGTTGTTTCAGTTTGGGATCAGCTATGATCTCATGGCAGAGTAGGAAGCAATCTAGCATTGCTCTCAGCACATCGGAAGCAGAATACATTGCCGCATGTTCTGCTAGCTGCGAAGCTATATGGATTTGAAAGTTGTTGACCGGCCTATTTGAATTAGAGATGAGAGAAACCTTGATTCTATGTGACACCCAAACTTGCATAAAGATGACAAAGAATCCTTTATTCCATGACAGGTCAAAGCACATAGAAATCCACTATCATTACATCCATGACATGGTATAGAGAGGAACCTTGAAGCTCCAGTACATTAGCACAGATGAACAGGTTGCTGACGTGTTGACCAAGCCCCTAACTCGTGTAAAGTTTGAGTAATTCCAAGATAAGCTTGTCATAGTCCGAAAGGACCTTCCTCGAAAGGGGGAGTAGATGTGATGATCCTTGCTTCTGACCCAGTTGTCAGACGTAAAGCAAGATGAGATGTTCCTTGCTTCTGACCTAGTTGTCAGATGTAAAGTAAGATGAGATGTTCCTTGCTTCTAACCTAGTTGTTAGACGTAAAGCAAGATGAGGTGTTCCTTGCTTCTAACCTAGTTGTCAGACGTAAAGAAAGATGAGATGTTCCTTGCTTCTGACCTAGTTTTCAGATGTAAAGCAAGATGAGGTGTTCCTTGCTTCTGACCTATTTGTCAGACATAAAGCAAGAAGAGACGATCCTTTCTTCTGACCAAGCTGTTAGACGTAAATAAAGTGGATATGATGAGACTAGCACTGAGCTTCCAACTAGACAATTGTGACGTAAAGCCAGTCTAGTATCCTGCTTCCAACCAGATGGTTGTGACGTAAAGCAGGATGAGGATCTTTCTTCTAGCTTGAGTGTTGTGATGTAAAGCAGGACAAGGATCTTCCTTTCAGCTTAAGTGTTGTGACATAAAGCAAGACGATGAGATGAGACAAGTACTGAGCTTCCAGCTTGACAGCTATGACGTAAAGCCAATCTTGTATTATGATGACCCATCCTTGTGCTGTGATGACGATGATGTATCAGTTTTTATACTAATACATATTGATGCAGATGATGATGGCATTCCTTTGAGAATGATGATTCTACCGATGAAGAAAACTTCTGATGATTTATAGATACGCTAACCAATATGATATTGATGATGTTATCCTCCCACCTGATGTTGTTGATGATGATGTCCTCTCTCTCTCGCATGATGCTGCTGAAGAATGCCCTTCTTGTTAAGGGGGAGTGTTGAAATAATGTAACTGCAAAGAGTATTCTTATTATTATTGATATATTATTCATAGGATCAATCCCCATTGTGGATTGATCATGTCAGTTATTGTAATAGGACCAAATCCCCTTTTGCGGATTGGTCAAAAGACAATTGTAATAGGCAGAATAAGAAGTCGGCCCCAGTAGTTATTAAAGAGACCCAGAAATATAATAAAGGTGGGTTTACCCACCCAGTTTGAGAAGTCGTCCCTACCAATGAAGAGACACTTCACACATGCCAGACTTGTATAAATAAAGGAGTCTAGCACCTCACTTAGACACAACTCACTTGCTCAGTTTGAGAGACAAGTTCTGATTTGTTACCGGCAAAGGAGAGAGAGAGTGGCGCATATCTAGGAGAGGACTTTCTGTTTTAGCATAGAGATCTCTTGGCATTGTATTGGCTATCTATATTAAGGAATTTTTGCTGGGTTTTCTTCCCCTAGAGGGTTTCCCAGGATAAATGTTGTGTCTCATGTGCTTGTGTATTTCTCAGTGATCTTGGATTATGCTATTGTTATCTAATGAAATGAAAACATCTATAATAATGGCTTAAACATTAACAAGTATATTGTGAGCGGTAGTATTCCCTGCAAAGTGTCCACCCACGGGACTATCATGGATCTCCTTTAGAACCTTTTATGCGTCTTCACATTCGAGACATCTCAAAAGTACCCCATCATAATTTATGCGGAAAAACACTGAATTTATGAGGTGATATTGTGTCAATTTCAGTCTGACAGCTCTCCTTTCCTTAGGGCTTACATTTTTGGGGCAGGTCCCGTGATGCAGGAGACAAATTAGTTTTCCATACCAAGACTCTTGCCCTTGGGGAACATATAAAGCTTCACTACACCATAATGCCAATTCATTCTTCCACCCAGAGTCTTCATTTACTTGGTCTTGGGCTTCAGCGGCCAGTTTACACAATCCTTGTCCCTTAACCAATTTGGAAGTTTTTATATCTAGATCAAATTCTTGGACAACCGCCATCCAATTTCCTCTTCTTTCCCCCATCTCTAATTGAGTGAATAGGGATTAGACTGCAGGATGAGGCACAATGAATTTGGTGTGATTTTTTAGGATGTAAGATCTGAAGTGTTTTACTGCTTTGTATACCGCATAAGCCTGTTTGTCTATAGAAGGGTAATTCAGTTCGGCCCCTTTGGAGATTAGTGCTCATAAATGAGATCGGGGCCTCATTGTTGTCATCATCCTTCTGATTCAATATTGCAGCTAAATATTGGTCGGAGGAAAACGTATAGAGGAAAAAATATTTTCTAAAGTCGAGACTTCGCAACACTGGAGCTTGAGATATTGCTGAAATCATTTTTTCGTTCGTCATCCCACTTAAATTCAACATCCTTGCAGATCATTTTTTTAAGGTTTTGATCATTTCAATGAAATCAGCGGTGAACTTCCTCACAAAATTTATTTTCCCAAAGAAGGATTGCATAGCCTTTTTGTTGTGGGGTAAGGGAAACTGAGCTATTGCCTTAATTCGTTCTGGGTCTCTGTGAATTCCTACTTGAGATATAATATGACCTAGTAATTTCCCTTCCTCAACACCAAAGATATTTTTCTTAGGGTTTAAAGATATACCGTATTTTATACACCTTTCAAAAATCTGGGTTAGATGTTGGATGTGATATTCTATGTTCTTTGAATAGACAGTCACATCGTCCAAATAGACTACTACACACTTGTTGATCAATCCCCAAAAAGATACATCCATGGACCTCTAGAAGGTTTCCCCTGCATTAATTAACCCAAAGGGCATGCGTTTATAAGCAAAATTTCCCCACTTGGTTCGGAAGGTAGTTTTCAATCGGTCTTCCTCTAAAACTAGAACCTAGTTATAACCTGAAAAACCGTCTAACAGGGATAAAATTTCAGAACCAGACACGGTCTGCAAGAGATGTTCCATCGGTGGGACTGGGTAGTTATCATGTTCTGATGCTCTATTGAGGTTTCTGAAATCCACACACAGGAATATTTCCCCATAATTTTTCCTGACAAGAACCAAATTTGTTACCCAGGCAGAGTGTCTAACCCAAAAGATAATTTTAGCATCTAGTAATTTCTTTAACTCTTGACACATGAGGGGTTCTAGAGATAGGTGGTAGTTCTAGAGCAGCTGTTGGAAGGGTTTTACACTGTATTTTAACAGGATTGTGTGTTGAATAATACGAGTGTCATAAGTTTTTAGATCTCAGTAGGACCACACAAAAACATCTTGAAATTCTCTGAAATTTTTGAGATAGGGTTTCCTTTCTTCTTTAGACACTGTCTTGCCTAGGTTTATATTCTTAGGGTTTTTCGAGGTTCCTAGATTTATAGTTTTGTACATGGGACATGAGCTCCCTATCTTTGTGTTTGTTGACCCTTTAAATATTTCCCTTAAGTCAAAGAGGTTCTCCAAATTGGCTACCCCTTTTGGTATCGTGTGAAACTTTGGTTTGTTACTAGAGTGTTCTGTTTCACCTTTTTGTTAATGGGAATCGATTTCTACTAATTGCTCTTGGAATACTTCATCATCAATAGCCAGGTCTTTAAAATTTTCCTGATTGGTCAGGAAGTTTATAATATGTTCATCTCCTTCAAAGACCTTCCAATTAGAAATATTGTTGGGCACCGATGGTTTGTAGAGTAGTTCCGCATTGAACCAAGAGGCTTCATAGTCTTCTAAAGGAGATAACCTCGAGACAACAATGGCCAGGGAATCAACAAGAGTATTCTTTGTCCTAGGGATCGTTGTTATATTGAAGGCCTCAAAAAGTTATATTAGCCTGTGCACTTCCTGTTGATAATTCCTCAGGTGGGGAGAGTTGCAATGTGTAGTATTCTTTACTTGTCTGACAATAATTTCAGAGTCCCAAAAAATTTTTAGTTCTTTAAAATTTAAGTCTACGGTTTTCTTTAGTCCTTGCACTAAAGCTTCATACTCGAAAATATTATTAGTGCATTCAAATTTTAGTCTGCAGGATAGGAAGTTTCATTTCCCCTTCGGGTCAATGAGGATACATCCTGCTCTCGACCCTTCTTGCGATTTAACCTCTTCAAAGTACAAGTCCAAACTTGTGAGTGAAAATCATCAACTACTCCATGCCTACTAACTTCCTCCTCTCCACCTACTTTGTTTGTGGTTTCCAATAGAGGTTCTTGGCAGAAGAGGGTTTCTCCCTCTGTTACCAGTAGATTTACTTGAAAAGTCATTTCAGAGTTTTGAGTAAGAGGTACATCCGATGAGTGAGGAGATAAATTGCCGAAATTAGAATTGCATGAGTAGTTGACTAGCACAGGGAAATCTGTTGATGAGGGTTCATTGAAGGATTCTAAATCGGTGACAATATGTTTGAGATATCTTTCCCTATCGATCCTAATCGTGTTTGTGTGTCCCTATAATGACAACCAGAGGTGAGCCCAGTCCGTGCTAAAGTATCCATTCAAATTCTCAGACCAATCTCGACTAAGTAGCAGCCCATAAGATTCTGGTATATCCACTACAATGATGTCAATCAATTGAACAAATTTCGGGTGTGTAGCCATTATAATCATGACATCCTTGAGTTCTCTAATAAATTTTACCTGAGTTTTGTCTAGTTGTATAACGTGTTTATCACTTTTGAGCGGGACTGTGTTTAATTTCTTGTAGATAGATAATGGCATGACATTAGAGGATGCCCCTGAGTCAACTAAACAATTATGGAGGTTTTGTTGAAGACTTCAAACGTTAAAAGGAACGGTGGGACAATAGGATTTCATTTTTTATCTACAGAGAAAGCATTCACATTTGGTTTATTTTTTAGATCTATGGGAGAGGGAACCTCCCCTTGATCAGTTCTTGTTACATGGGTTTCTATTGATTTCAAGGCTTGTAGAAAAAAATCCTTTTGTTGAGGAATTCTACACATGTCCATGACCAACACATTAGCCTTCAATCTTTTTAAGTCTTCAATTATGTTGTATTCTAGCTTGGGTGACTCCTGCATATGAATATTTATAGGATTTTTTTGAGAGACAAAAGGTGCTTTCGGGTGATCGACTGTTTGTTTTCCTCTCAAATTTTGGACAATGGTAAGGTCATTTGAGACCAAATAACCCTAATTCTCTTTTGCAAAGCCAAAACCTTAGTGGGTGGTTCTTGAACCTCAAATATATGATCAGAAGGCATTGGCAAGTCAGGGTCCCACAACAACATGGTTGTTTCTTCCAGCGGGTCAACTTCCTCCTGATCTGCAATATTTATCGTTGAGCCGCTTGATTGTTCGGTAAGGGAAAATTGATCTAGGAACCAATTGGCCATCAAATTCATGGCATGTACCCATCATGGAAAGTCTCTTTTGGAATGTTTCTCTTGATGATACGTACATAAAGAGTCCGATGCTACATTACCCAGGTCGATGTTTAAGTTGGATGGGGGAGCTTGAATTTCTTTGAACGATGGGTTTATCTTAAAAAAGGGTTTATAAGGCCTTTGACCTTGGATTCCTTCTCCTGCATTTCTTTTCATGTCTGCGATTTCATTTGAAAAATTCTTTATCATCTATTGTAGGTATTTTATGTCTCCACTTCCCTTTTCGGGACCTTGTTTTGTTTGTTTTCCCAGGGATCTGGTCAACAAGAGTCCTCTCCTGGGTGGAGGTTGAGCTTCCTTCTTAACTAGTGAGACCTGGCCCTCTTTACATACCTTCATTTGGAATTCAATTGTTTTCTCCTCCTCAAAATTTTCAGCTAGGGTATGCTTGGCGGCCCTTTTTACAAACATGGAAATAGAAGCAGGGAGAGCATTAGCATATACTTCAATTTGAAACTCCTGAGTGGGTTTAGCTTCGTGTTGAAATTTGTTTAGGATAGTGGTAAATCATCGATTGAAGTCTTTAACCTTTTCTTTTGAACTCATGGAGGCGGTGAACAGTTCAGCCATTAAATCTCCTATAGTGGTTTCTTTTGCAAATTTGTCTAAAAAATATTTTTGAAACTTCATCCAACTAGTTATGGACCCTACAGGCAAGTTAAAATACCACGTTGAGGATGATTTCTCAAAGGTATAGGGAAAAATCCTGCATAATATGTCCTCATGTTGGACATTCATCAGTCTAATAGCTAGTATGAACTTTTTAATATGGTATTCAAGCAATCCGGAGGTTTCAGGGTCAAAATTGGAAAGTAAATTTTCTGGATGTCGATGGAGGTTATGTACCCATCCGAGGATTACCAGAGCATCTATGGCCAACCATGGTTGATTATTTTGAGGTGGGTTTCCCCTTTATTCATTATTATCATTGTTATCCTCCATGTCATCTGAATCCGAAGCTGAGTGATCCGAGTTAAACCCTTCCTTGTCAAATTCAAAACTGTTGGGCTCAGAGTAGTTACCAGCTGGTGTTTCGGGGATTAGATTAAGAGGATGTTCGATCTCGATGAGGGAAAAATCTATCAGGTCTTCTACTGTGTGAACAAAACCTGGTTGGGGGTGTCGACCACTAGTCTGCTTACTTTTTTTCTACGAGGAAGTAACAGAGCTAAGGGTAATGATCCAATTTACCGGGTGTAAGCTCTTGTGATTCTTCTGAACTAGTTCAAATCCTCGTGGGGAAGGGCATAAGGTATTTCAGGGAATATATGTTCTTCCTCTTGTTGGGGTGATTTACTCATTTTAGAAGTAGTCAATGTATGTGGGTTGTCTTGAGAATGACTAACCATGCATATGGTTTGTTTTGAATCTGCAGGCAGTGTGAAATATTATATTAGAAATATTGTTAGACATTCATTCACAGGCCCTCCTTCTACCGCCAATTCTGTTGAGGGGTACTAAATCCCTTTAACTCAAAAATAGGAACCAAACCCGCCACAAAGGCCCAATTAGACTGTGCAGCGTTTGATGGTGGAATGGTTCTCCAGATCTTTCGATATGGCCAATTTATCAATGGGCTTTACGTAGTGATTGACATGATATCTTCTTATGAAATTTCCTCCTTCATTTTAAATGTTCTCTTTTGTATTTTGTTTTATTAGATGGGTCTAATCAAAAGATGTGTGTTGGTATAAACCAATAGGTAAAGGGGGGTTCTTAACTACTGAAGAAGGTTGAGCTTGGGATAACCCTTGTGCTCAAGCATGCAGATAAAGATATTCACACATGTGACAAGCCTAGTACTAATACATTAACTTGTTGGTATTTCAATTATTGACTGAGATACAATTATCGTAAGAAAACACGCATGTAATATGATGATGGAAAGAAAAATAGTTTCCTTATCCCTAACATCAATCACACGTTAACACAACGATTTTCTTTCATCATTAGAGACAACAACTACAAAAAATATTGAAGTAACTAACTTATCAATAGATTCAGAAACTCTTACTCGTTACAACATCCATTAATGAAATAAAGTTGGGGGTAATTCCTCCTCAATCCAATCACACAACGCCTTTGATGAAAAACATAAATTTGTCTCCGGTCCTAAACAAGACTTCTCAATTAACGTAGTTCATAAATAGTTCTTTACAATTCCAAAAATGAGGGTCTTTCCCAAAACCATCGACCTTTGATAAAAGGTCAATCCTCTTATTTATAATGAATCATTAACTCAAAATAGTTATTACAAGTGAAAGCTAAGTAAAACAAAATATCGCCACGTGGTGCTTTCATCTCTTTGTTCTCTAAGAATCATCAAATAGTTTTACTGAAGTGGATGACTCTTCTCATATTTCGACCATTTGAGGAAGAGTTCCTCACATGTGTTGTCATATGGGAACCTGTGTTGGTCCATTGAGGCTAAAAGAATTTATTTCACTTCTACTGCTCGTTCTCTGTACTTGATTATTTTAACACTCAACCACTGCAAAACTGCTCCAGCCTTATTCAAATGCTCCATGAACTGTCGTACTTGAACTGGCGCCATGCTCGCCACCTTTGCTATCTATGTTGTCCATGTCGAGTCTTGTTCTGCATGTTTCTTGACTATGTCATGCTAGTCGACAAAGTCTTCGGATGAGCCAAATTCTGGGAGGTCGATGCCTTTCATCTCTCGATTAATCTTTTCCCAACTCTTTTCTCACTCGGCCCACTTCTCCTAAATCTCCCACTGAGGTTCCTGGGCCTTTTTTACTGAGTATTCGACCACTTTCCTGATCCAATCTATGCTTCTATCCCTTAGCACCCAAATACCATGCTCTTCGGTGTCTCATACCTTTTGAACCACACTGATGTAATCGATCCTTTCTACTACTTGGTGAGATTTCTCATAACACCTTTCCACGTCCTTGCAGATCGCCAGTCCCATAAGGGTTTCTTCTTGGAAATCGGCTATACCTGCAGTGAAAAGGTGTCATTCATTCATTAGTTTGGCATATGCATCTTGGAACTCACTTCTCAAAAACACTGTGGCCTGTGTGGAGTCCTGATAGTATTTTCCAAATGGCGCAGATGATCCAACTCCTTAAGTGCAATGACCAACTCCTTTTCATCTCTTCTTTCTCTATCATGTTACCACTCTGCAAATTTGTTCGACTGATAAAAAAATGATAGAGGTAACCTACAAACCAACTTTAGAGATGGGTACTAGCCTTCTCAGCTTAGAGAGGGCTCTCTCCTGTCACTTTTTCTTTAACATATGAATATTCTTTAACAAATCAATGGCTAGGTTTTGTTGCTTTGAAGGGGTTTTTCATAATTTTGCTGGGAAGGAAGGGGAGGGACACTTAGAGCTATGGAGTCAAAATTCTGAAAATGAATGGAAGCACTGATTGGTTGGTAAAACTCTCCATAGGATAAAGGCTAAATGAGGTGATAAATCTGAGTTATAATTTGTAAATTTGCAGAGTGTAGGAAGAAAAGAAAACATATATCTACATCAGAGAATTAAATAAAAGAATTCTTAATTAGTTAGGAAGAACTTAACACAATTTAAATTGCTTCAGCCGAGAGCATCACAAGATGAATTCTGGGCCTTTGACTATTCAATTTAAATGGAAGATAGTGAAAATGAAATCAGAAATACAAGAAATACATACAAAGAGAGGAGACAAAACTCAGATCACCACTATTAGAATCTTTTCATGGAAACTTCAAGACTTCTGCATGTGTATTCTAGTCAACTTCAGAAAATTACATTCAAGTTCCAAATATCTAAGATCGTGCCCTTTCACTTCTGCCAACTCTTAATACATTTGGAACTCCTAATATTTATACAAGTTGAGTTCCTTCAGTTTGAAACCGATTACAAAAAATGAAACGTTTCAGTTTCTGAAACTGATTACAATAATTACAAGGGACAGTTTCAGTTTTGTAACCGATTACAATGATTAACAAGAAAACATTTCATGATTCAGCTTATGGATCCTCTGGCGTTTCAGTTTCTTTCTTTGCCACTTGTTCTTCTCTGGTCTTCCACGTGATCTTCCATATTTAGTGACACCTGGACATCATTTACTGGACCCTAGAAAAATGCACTTTGTCTTACCCAGTCGTACTCTCTCCTTCCATTGCAAGTCAAAAGGGATATCATAATCTATCATTTCTTTGATTAATATCTCTAGGTCAATGCAGGAAGCATATGAAATGACTGGTAGTCCAATTTTGATTCTTAGAATTGATTCATAATCTCAAAGTCAGTAATCAAATGTTCAACTAGTGTAGCTCCTTTTAGATTTTCCTCTAGGTTTTCGAATTTGGAATGATCCATCCTGCACTGAGTGAGGAAAGCATTGTATTCTTCCTAATCATATAATTTTCCTTTTCCATCCCAAAATGGTGGGAGGCCTTTGATAAACAACTCTTCAAACAAATCCTTGAACTCTTGCACACTTTTCTCCATTTGTGTTGCCTTGGTTTGGATATCAAAAACGTCTGAATATCGGTGAATTAGGGCTTCTTGATTCGCCACAGGATCTTACTGTGTTACTGAAGTTATGATAGGATCCATGGTTGCGATGAAAAATACTTGGAAAAGAGAAGAAATGGCATGCAATTGGCATACTGTTGAGTTGCAGTTGAACGAGGGTGGTCACGCTAAGTTTCAAATGGTCTAGTGTTTGAAATAATAATAAACTAAATGACAAAATTCCCTTTTATAATTTTCCACATTTCAGGGGTGTGAGGCAGTGGTTTGGGGCAACCCGCTTTTCACCCTGAAATGCACCTGGTGGCACCACTTATCCTCGAACGAAAAAAATGGTTTAGATTTTGGCCCCCTTTCCGAAATTAACCTCCGTGCAATTTATCCCCCCAAAATCATCCTAGACCGCCGATATGGAGAGTTCACGATCTGCGACACAAGGGACCCCATCACTTAGCGCTCCCGCCAGCTTTAGCTGTTTCCTACCATAGTTATCCTTTTCTCTAGTTTATCAGGCTTCCAAACTGGTTTAGCTTTTTGCTAGATCTTGAAATATTGATTTCACATAAAAAAAATTAATGATGACTAACATATCCAATGTGGCCTTCGTGATAGCCATCCCTGCGCCAATAATATCAAACGTCTTGGCGTGCTCTGTGTTGAGTAGATTCTCCTCTATGGTGATGAGAATCAAGCTATCTAGTGTGAGCCTTATCTTCTGTGTGGTCCTCTTCATGATGGCTTTTCTTTTTTTGTCATAGGTGATCGCTTTTATGTCAGTGACCTCATCAACAGGTTTGAGGATTTGTTGTTCTCCCCAGGTTAGAGTATTTCCCAGGATCCCGGTTGTGTGTATATTTTCTAGGATGGGTTCCCGAAATCCTTCCATATGTCCCGATGGCTCAACCTCCATTTTTTTCTCATCAATTGGTGAGGTATCGGCCAAAACTGAAGAACCAGGGGTAGGTTCGGTACTTACTTGGTAATTGATTGTCGAAGTGTCGATTTCTTGCTATGAAATTTCCTCTTTCTAGCCACCCGATCCTATATCATCCCTCAAGTTTTCTATTGAGGTTCTTGGCAAGTCGAGTAGCTCAGTTTCTAAGACACTTTCGACCTCATGGTCACTCTGTGAAAGGTTTTGAATTGAAGCATCGATACCTGGGGTAGATGCTTTCTTAGATTCCTTTTCTTTTGTAATCTGTACTGGAGTCACTAGGGACACCTCTGAACTCTCCTCATTATCATAGATGGTTATTAATTCAAACAAGGGGTTTGGTACACTTGTCCTACCTGGTGTCCTTGTTATCTCAGGCTGGGTTGAATTTCCCCCTCATGATCTGATCTGTGGTGGTGGAACTTCAGGGTTTTCTGGCATGGTGATTTCTTCAAGTTGTATTGGATTTAAGACACTTGGATCTCATATTTTTTTGATTGGGTCATCGACGGGGATCCTTGACATATATACAAGATCATGGTCATTCAGTAGCTGATCAATGATTATCTGTGCCCCTTATAGCAAGAGAAATCCTCTTCTTTGTGCCTCTGTAGTCTTTGTTGTTCTAATTTCTTCCCTAACTCTGAGGGCCTCTTGGGTTGATTGCTCTATTGTCTCCACTTGTTCATCCATTCTCATAGCCTTGAATCTGGTCATGTTTGGGTTGGAAATTCTTTGTACTACCTCCTCCCAGTCCTGAGCGCACTCTGTGAAAATTTCATCTTCAAATTTGTCATGCGCGTATGGCCAACAAGATGATACCTGTGAAGCATGTTGGGGGACCAAGACTTTAGGGTCGTGATTATGAAATTGACATGTTAGGAACCTGAATTCAAGTTGGCTCAACCCTTCTTGTTTGGTTTGAGAATTTTCCTTTACCAAATAAAACCCCACATGGAATCCGTAGGGTATGAAATCATGTTTCTTCTCCTTGACTAGCGTGGCGTTATGGCCCTGCAGGACAGTCTGATAGCAGATTTCTCACACAATCATCTAGTCTGGGATGTGAGCAGGGAGCAGGTGTAGTTCTCTGGTGGCCCTGGACACCCTGATATAGGTTGAGAGTTCATCTAAATACTAATGGCCTACCTTCACTAACATTTTCTTGGTTGTTGCGGATATTCTCGGGCATTCCTTTTTAAATACAATAAAATGAATATGGGCGATGAATTCATCGCAAATGAGTGCGTAGGATTTTTTGTACCTGTTCTCCCATAGTATGTTTAAATAAACATGAACAGGGAGATCCACAACATGCCAACTTAAATTCATGTCGGTGAAGACATTTCTCACACAGATCACATTGAGCAGGTACGAGGCCATGTGGAAAGCAGGTGCTTCCCCTTCTTTCAGCGTCTGCGCTTGTTGTACACAGATTCTCAATTTCTTGAAAGTTGTTGCTCCACAGTCGAAGTTGCTTACGAATATCGCCACTTTGTATGCCAAGGGAATCCATGCTTCCAAAAACTTGGAGGAGTCATTCTCTCCATACAATTGACATATGAGAGCCATCAAGTGGATGTATGGCTCCCTGAGGTTAACTATCCCATACCAACCATTGCTTCAGTTTGTAAAAAAAAATTCCTCCTTCCACCATGAGGGAATCAACCGCCTGGTGTCATGGAATTCATATAACTTCACCACGAAGTCTGTGTTTAGCCACTCCTCTGGGTCTCTAAGTTTGTAGTACTTTTGGAATTCTGTCTGGAGGAAAAATCCAACACATCCGCCATTCTCATCGCTGATTAAGCATTTTTGTGTGTTTGTATGGTCAATTAGCCACTTCAAAACCTCCATGCATGGGAAAACCAGGGTTCTGCAGGATACCATGTGCAAGTATGATCGTCAGATATTAGGGAACACCTGGTCATCAAGCGCCCTTACATTCGGGTCACTATGTGGGATACATTTTGGGTACTCCTCCCAACCGATTCTATTGAATACATATCCCCACTATGGGAGAATTACTTTGGATCTAGTGTTTACTTTTGTATCACCGAAGACCAAAGGTTAAACAAAATGCTTCTTTGTTGAGGGTTTTACAATCGGCTCTGCCCTGGGAGCGTACTCCAATTGCCTCGTAGTACCCGAAGAAGAACCTTCACCCGTTCTATTTTCTTTAGCTTGGGTGCTCTTAGCGAGCGTCTGGTGGTTGGATTTCTTGGAGGCATTTTCCCTGCAGCTTAGAAAATAGTTAGAGACTATGCAAGAAATCAGATGTATATATAACAAATCACAACTGCTGAATTGACAGACTCAAACACATACCTATGCTGCTTGTTTAACCTGGTCTTGATAATCCGAGAATCAACACAGTCTCAAGACGCTTGTTTTGCTTCTTTGGATGCTCTGGAATTCAAACTTGTGCACATAATGAAATTGTTCAAAGTCATTATAGAGATTTAAAAATGGATGAACTTACCTTGTCGCATCATCCATTCAATTCAGTTTATGAGTGCAGTTCTATTAAATCCTCCGCCATATCTTCAAAGACGTTTAAAATTAAATTCAATAGTAGGTTGAGGGTGCGGGCGTGGTTGTAATGTGGCCTATCAGTGATTTAAATCATTTTTTTTCAATCGACGCATGGGGTAGAAACATATGCGGGATGAGGCATTAACTAGTCTATTAAATTCCAGAATCCGATCGTATCTTATGCCAAAAACATCCCATCATTTTTATAGTGCAGCTGGTGAGTCGGGGGTCAGGGTTCCGATTTGAACATTTTTTGTTGATATATCCTTGCAAAATCTCCAACGCTGAATGATCTTGCAGTATAGAGCTGATGTGGAAAGGCTGACTTGGAGGTGTGACTAGGAAGTAGGAAACCTTAAGATGACTCAAGACGAAACTAGGTCCTAAGACACCCCCATGTGAAAAAGACATGTGGCACTCAAGACCGACATCTTCGTTTACCCGTGTTATTCGGAATCAGGACTTTTATTAAGATAAACATTCTAAAACCCAACCCTATATCACCGTCACTGACAAGTATCAAGGATCGGTGATCAACGATAAACCTACCCAAGTGCTCTTGGATTGACTCTCTCGAAAATTTCCCGATGCCGAAAGTGTATCAGGGATCGACGATCGATGATATGTTTATCACAGACAAAATCGATTGTTTTAACCCTTCTAGATTTCCCCGACCTCGAGCAAGTTCATCGGTCATCGGCTATCAGTGGTTTCTGTATGGCTTTTATCAATGTCTATTCCTCCCGTACTTTTCCAACGTCGATGGGGATTGTCTATCTCTTGAAACTTCGTGGCGAATAACTCACGCAAACCAACTTCACCTTCTATTGATGTCTATGGTGCATCAACGATCGACGATTAGTGTAACTCTGTGTCCACTTTACTTGTTTGATTTTTTCCGACGTTGAACACAAGTGCATTATTCACAATTCTAGCTGCAGATTCTTAGTTAGGATGTCAAGTTATTTTAGATACAAGGTTTCATTTAACAAGTTCAAACAAACCCGACTTGATTGATAAGAGTCATGAAAACAAAAAAAAATAAACCATCCCCCAAAGTGAACTCAATTTAGACAGTAAAAGAAAACAAGTGGTACCCAAAAAGTGATAGAATTTCATAAGGATTTTTAGGGTATGTTGAGCGCTCAACACATTCTTCAGTCCAAAAGGCATGACTATGTACTAGTAGGATCCCCATTATGTAGAAAAAGTGGTCTTGTACCTATCTTCTGGGGCTATCTTGATTTGAATTTAACCTGAGAATCCATCTGTGAATGAGTATGCTTCGTAGCCTCCTACATTTTCCAATACCTCATATATGAAAGGGGTAGGGAAAGGGTCATGAAGGAAATCATCATTCAACTTCCTCAAGTTGACACATATAATTATCCCTTCCCACTTCTTCTCTAGAACTACCATAGGGCTGACCCATTCATATTCCTCCACTGGTTCTATGATTCTAGCCTCCAACATCCTATCAACTTCTGCTTTTACTTTCTTCTTATATATTGGGTTCAGTCTATATGGTCATTGTCTTATTGATCTAGCCTCATATTTGAGAGGTATCTTCATATCTCCTAGATCTACTGCTATGCCTTTAATTTTTGTAAATATTGTTGGGAACAGGTCACTGTACTCGTGCAGTAACTCTGTTATTCTTTCTATTGTTTTCTCATCCCAAAAGTCTCCAATGTTGGCCATTTTGGGATTTTCAATTGTCCCAATGTTGACTTTCTTCACCTTGATCGACACAACAAACACTTATGATTATAGAGGTGGAAATTCCACCTCTCTTTCACCTTCAACTTATATTATCTGAATGTTGCGTTAGTCCTCTTCATCTGGTGCTTCTTCCTGCACATGGTAGCATGACTGTAGTTCTTTCATTATCTGTTTGTTCTGTTGTTGATCTTTTGTCATAAGTTCAACTTTTGGTTCCTTTATGAATATCACCCCTCTGATTTGTTTGAGTGTTGAATCTATGTTGTGGTTCTCATGTTCAAATGAGAAAGTGACTATAAATTTATGTTGTAACATTGTCCATTCTGTAGTTCCTAGTCTACATACCAGTTTTATGGGATTCCTTCTAGTGTATGAATAAAGTGATGAGGCCATTCCTCTAGTAGTGTCATCGTCAATAATGTTCTACACTTCTCCAAGTTTTCCAAAGAAGACCCATGTCCATCATATCTCTGCATCATTCTACTCTTCTTCTATGTTCCGAACCTAATGCATAATAATCATTTGAATTGGTACCAGTCCCTAATGGTCTCTTTGTGCGCACCCCACCATCTTGTAGGTGTTTCCTTGAGTGTTATTTCCAGAGATAAGAGCCTCTTATTTGGTAACACTTCATCTTCATATCTTGCTAGGAATTCTTCTAAGTCATTCACCCCATGAAAGCTAGGAGGTTCTATTATCTCTGTACCTACCCATCTTACTGCGCGGTCTATTCTTGCGCATCTTCTTATGGAGATTTCGTGTAATCTTTGCTGCCAATTTTCCAACCCTGTATCTGAGTCTGACGTGCATGACATAATACTTCTCCAAATGAGTACCCCATCTGCAGTTGGATTCACACAACTTTCTTCTCGCGCGGTGGTTTTGTACAACTGGTTAATTTTCTCCATGTCCAAGCAAGTGGGTTCTACAAACCTTTCTCCTTCTGATGGATCTAATCGCACAATGACTCTGTATTCTCCTGAATCGAATGTCATATTCCTCATCTTTAAATTGATTATGGATTGATTTTCAAACGCTCAATCCAGGCCAAGAAATGATGGATAAGGTTTTATGCCATCCACTATTTCTATTACTTTGAAGTCTGCCTTGGTGCACAGTCCATCCAAATCTACTGTCACACCCTTTGACCTTCCAATTGGTATAACTCTGTGTTGATTTTTTAGTTTCAGCTGAACATGTGAATATCCTAATGTGGGCTCCCCCATACATTTCCATGTCTTCTTGGGTAACACATTCATCTCAAAGCCTAAATCCAGTATGATGTCCCCCATATTGAAATCTCAAATGTTAGCATTTAATCTGAATTCCCTGCTTGTCCTCCTTCTTGTATGAAGGTGATTGATTGTTTTCTATTCTAATTTCCCCTCTACCTCTCAGTTACATAATTCTAGAATATTTTTCAAAATTTTAACAGATGGCTGGTCATTTAATTTCTTCACATAGGATTGCAGAAAAGCCTTTATGGTACTTACTTGTCCTAGAGATTGTGCTTCATTAGTATGATCCAGTAATGAAGGCATCTCATACATTGGTATGTCTTGAGTATGTTGTGCAGTTGATGTAGATGCAATATATGGCTTCAATAATTCTTGTTTGGGTTGCTTGACTATCCCCTTTTCGTTCTGCGCATCAAACTGCTTATGTGGTTCATAATTCTTCTTCACCCATTGGTGTTGTGATGGATCTTGTCTTACTGTATAATTTCCTCTCTTAGCTCCTTCGTGCCTAACTATGTTAATATTCCTTCCATCCTTCCTTGCCTCTGCAGAAATCCACTAAAAATTTTGATTGTTCCGATTTCTCTTTTCTTGGACCTTCCCCAACAGTGTCGAACGATCTTCTGAATCATGATCTGATGCACAACAATACCTACTGGTCGTAGGTGGAAGTGGACATTCTCTTTCATAGTGCCCTAGTTGTTGACAGTTGTGACATACCACCGGTCCTATGCCTCTTCCAAAGCCTCCTCTACCTCGTCCTCTAGCTTTATGCAACTCGATCTCCTCGAGATGAATTGTACTGGGGTTCTTGGTTATACTGCACGGGGTTATATTGTGGTTGTGCGGTATTGTACTGTGTCTGCGCTGTGTTATATTGTTGTGGTGAAATGTTATATGGGGCTGGTACTTAGTTAAACTATGGTGCATATTTCCCTTTCATCATCTCTTCCTGCACCCTATAGGTATCTGATGTTTGTTCCCTCATCGGATCCATTGTCCTGCAATCTTTGTCTTCATGGCCTACTGACTTGCAAAAGTTTCAATATGAACTCTTAGGCACTGTCTAGTATTTCTGCATCATTGGACACTGAGATGGATCATGCCCCTATGTATTACATATCTCACACCATAGTTCTCCTAATGGCAAAGGGTTTGGAATTCCTGTTGCAATTTACTGTGTGAATGTTGGGAATTCATTCTTGTGAAATCCTTTTGTCCTACATTTGGTACACCAAACAACTTCTCTTTTGTCCTTACCCTTGTTCTAGTTTAGTTGAACTTTTAAGTTATTCATATCCTCCTTCAGATCCTCTATGGATGGATCTATCTTTTGATATTGGTTCTCTTCCAGTTGTAGGGATGCCTACAAAGCCTCTTCCTAAGTTTGAAACTTATGTTGTCTCAAAGGATACTTCAAATGTTGTAGCAGGGAATTGACAAACAAATGCCTATGATGCATGTTTGTCATGACATATTTATCTTTCCCTTCAATCGTTTGAATCTCTAGTCAATCTCCCACACAGATTATCTTGGTTTCTGTCTGATCTCTATCATCTCATTCATGTATTGATCCTCTGAGCTAGGCTTCTATAATTCATTTATCAATAGCTTCTTGATATCCACAATCATTCTAGTTGTCCCTGGTGGACTATTTGCAGCTAAGATCATGTACCAATCTAGTGCGCAGTATCTTAGAGTGATGGATAAATGTGCAAGTCTAGTGTCTTCATCTGTGATTTGTTTTTCTTCCCAAATCTTTTCACAAATGAACAAGTGCTTCTCAGGGTCCTCCGAAACCTCTCCCTTGAATTTTGGTAATCTGATGGTCGGATCATGTCCTGCCATCCTGAATGTTGAACTACTACCTCTGCGAAGTGTAGATACTTGGCTACCACTTCCTAAACTGGCTCCTCCAGTTGTTGCTCCTTGACTAGATGTACTTCATGCTCTCTTCCTTCCCCCGAAATTCGTTTTTCTAAATGTTGGTGTTCTCATTGGTGTATTAGTCACACATGTGTTTATGGGTTCCACACTAGCACTGACATGGATAGGAGTGTTTCCTTATGTTCATGTTCTTGGACCTCTTGTCTTTATTTCATATGTCGTGTGCAAGATTTCCTCAATATGATCCATGGTCTGGAGATCCTCTACCTCCTCTTCATCACTTTCCAAGCCTTCCCTCATGGCTATGACTCTCTTCTTGTTGTTCATATTATACTGGTAGGGTACTCCACTGCGCATTCTTCCAGGCATTTCCATGATCTTATTGATCCGGTATTCCTCCATCATGATTGGATCCAAGGCCTCCTCCTTCTTTCCTCTATCCAATTCTTCCTCCATTTCCTCATCTTTTTTTAGTGCTTCCCCCCTTCCCCCATGCAGGCAGGTGTAGAATTCCTACAGAAACCCCAATAGATCTAGAATTCTAGTTGAATTGAACACATACAATTTGTTGATATTCAAGAGATGAGAGAATTTTTTTTCTCCATAAATCAAAGAATTATATTAATAAAAAATGAATATACATGAGAAACCAACCTCAAAAATAAGAGAGGAGGTGAATATATAGAATTTCCAACATAGAAATTCTAGTCAAAAAAGCTAGAAAAAAGATAAAATAGGTGTCATAGGCTAAGGGAGACCACATAGTTCGAACTAGACCACTTAAAGACACATTTCACACACTCATTAATTCCCACAAGAATCAAGTGGTGCGCATTATCTCACTTAATCTCACTTAACTGACAAGAGAAGCAGTTCCAACTCACTTAACTGACCCGAAATAGCAGTTACTAATAATAGTAAAGGCAAAAATCATTAATTAAGGAATAAACCTCTCACTCAAAGAGGAGGTGCACATTCCCAAATAATGGATGATTTTTTGCATGGGGGAGTTGGAATAAATCAAGAATAATTCAAGAAAATCAATAAAATCAAGAACCGAGAGTTGAGTCTTGATCTAAAAATATCAGTTTTCCCTAAAATCTAGAGATGAGGCGCCCTTCTTCTCTATGTGTTCAAATTAGGTGAAATAAAGTGTGATGGAATGTATTAACCAATATCTAGGAGTCTAAGCTAGGTATAAACTAATGTAAGTTAGGGTTATGCTCCAACACCCCCCCTTAATCCTAACTGTAATGACAAAAAAAAATTGAGTCCCGACAACTTGGCCATTTTAGGTACTCATTACATAAAATAACTCCTCATGAAAAGAGGAAAGAGGTAAAACCTCATGGGAAACCCCCCCACCAAGAAAATGGAGGAAAAAAATGTTGAGTGGCCAAAAGTGACCTACTTAGTTGTCTCCACCACTCCAAGCATAGCTCTCAGTTCTGAAAATTTATTTTCAGTGAAGGACTTGGTGAAGATGTCTACAACCAGCTGCTTTGTGGGGCAGTATTGTAGTGAAATGACTCTGTCATGGATTATCTCGTGGATGTAATGCATGTGAATATCAATGTTCTTGGTACTCTGCCTCTGAACTGGATCAATCGATATCTGAATGGACCCCTGATTGTCACAAAATATGACAGTCGGAAGTGGATACTGAATACCAAACTCGGAGAGAATCCCTTGCAACCAAACAACCTGTGTAGCTGCATTCACTACACCTCTATACTTTGCCTCTGTTGTAGATAAAGAAATCATGGATTGCTTCTTGCTAGACCAACAAAATAGCCCTGAACCAAATATGAAAACATAACCAGAGGTGGACTTGCGGTCTGTACCATCTCCAACCCAATCAAAATCTATGTACCCAATCAGTGAAAGTGGGCAATATGCAGCATAAAAGATACCAAAACTGGGAGTACCTTTCACATAATTAAGGATTCTCTTTGCAGCTTTCCAGTGAAGTTCATGAGGCTCCTGCATATATCTGGAACAAACTCCTACTGCAAAAGAGATATCAGGTTGAGTGTGAGTAAGATACAACAAACTCCCAACCAACTGCCAATATAGTGTATTGTCCACCAAAGGTGTAGTACCCGCATCCTCAAATCTGACCCCTGAAAGAAAGGGAGATGTTGTTGGCTTTAATTTTGTCATATGAAAGCAGACAAGTATATATGATGCATATTTAGACTGTTCCATCTTGATCCCTGAAGTATACTGAGAAACTTCAAGACCAAGAAAGTAGTGAAACAGTCCCAAATCTGTCATGGAAAATCGATCGTGCAATGTTGATTTTGCCGAATCAATAGTTGAAGTAAGGTTCCCTATCATCAGTAAGTCATCTACATAAAGTACTATCAGAAAAAGGGAATCATCATGTTGCAGAAAATAAACATTCAGATCAGATTTGCATCGAATGAATCCAATGGAAAGAAGGAAAGAATCCATCTTTGCATACCAGGCTCTAGGAGCCTGTTTTAGGCCATACAAAGATTTCTTTAATCTGGAAACGAGGGAAGAGTTTTGAATGTATCCCTGTGGCTGCTCCATATAGATTTCTTCCTTGATATATCCATGAATAAATGCACTTTTCACATCCATGTGATGAATTTCCCATCTGCGAGAAGCAGCAATGGCGAAAACTAGTCGAATGGAGTCCATTTTTGCAACAGGTGCAAATGTCTCTATGTAGTCTATGTCATGTACATGTGTGTATCCTTTTGCGAAAAGTTGAGATTTTTACTTTATGATATCACCATATGCAGCAATGTTTGTTCGATATATCTATCGGCATCGAACAATATTTCTTCCTTTTGGAAGTGGAGCCAAGTCCCATGTGTTGTTGTCCATAAGAGCAGAGTACTCTTCATCCATGGCAGCCTCCCAAAGTGGATTTCCAGCAGCATCAAAGTGTGACTATGGATATAAACCAAGTGTCATATATAAATGTATGGGAATCAATGGTTCCATGGCAGCCAGGGCTTGAGGAGCCCCAAAAAACTATGATCTAGTCCTTCTTGTATCTGCAGGATCATCGACTAGTTCATCCGCATCTTACAGGGTTTTCTCTACCCAAGTTGGTAACTGAGTTGGAGAAGCCATGAAATGCTCCTCATCCTCTGTATCAGACCAAAAATTCTTCTTTGATGGATTCTCTAAAGTTCTCGAAGAAGTTTCTGACTCCTCCTCATCAGTGACAACAAGCGGTTCCTCGACAGGGTCTTCTGAAAAATCATGCAGTGATTCTTCTTCAAAATTCACACTTCGAGCTAGAATTAACTTTTCAGTGTGAGAGTCCAGAAATCTATATCCTTTGACACCTTCAGGATATCCAAAAAATATGCATTCAACACTTTGAGGCTCCAAATCCTTCCTCTTATCTGTCGAAATGTGAGCCCATGCTCGTGAACCAAAAATGTGAAAGTGCGACACTTTCGGTTTCTTACCAGTCCAAAATTTAAAAGGAGTGGTGCCTTTGAGTGATTTGTGAGAAAATAGGTTCTGAATGTATGCTGCATAATTAATATCTTCATCCCATATCTTGGGAGCTAATGATTTCGACTGTAGCATATAATTGGCCATCTCTTTTAAGGACCGTTTTTTCCTCTCCGCAACATCGTTTTGTTGTGGTGTATATGGCACTGTGTGTTGTAGTTGTATACTTGCATCAATACAAAGTTGCTGCACATATTTGTTGACATAATCCCCCCCATGATCAGTACGGAGTGTCTTAATATTACACCCTGACTCATTCTCAACAAGTGCTTTAAATTCTATAAGGCATTCAAATACTTCTGATTTTAATTTCAGAAAAAATACCCAAGTAAAGAGAGAGAAATCATCTATGAAGGTGAGTACATATCAAGCATTACTGATTGAAGGTTGCGGGAATGGACTCGTGATGTCACTGTGAATCATCCCAAGAGGTGAAGAAGATCTCTGTTCCTTTCCTTTGTCGATCTTTTGCTCTGGATGCTTGCCAAGAATGCATCCTTGACATACATCGCTTGTGAATTTAATAGTTGGCAATCCTTCTACCATGTTTTCCTTGCTGAGTTGATGCAAGTACTTATAGTTTAGATGGAAAAATATTTCATGCCATAACCTGCTGATATCATTAGATTGTGATAGAAATACAGTGCTAATAGATTTAGGAACAAGGTGGGAGAATAAATACAAATGAGAACCGTGATCTGCAATTCCATGTGCAAGTTGTGAGCCTATGGAAATGTCGGTAATCACTGCGAAGTCTGGAGTGAAATTCGCATTCCTTCTAGATCCGGAATGAGTGATCTGATATATCAAGAGAATATTTGTGGACAGCGAGGGAACATGAAGCACATTTTTGAAGTAGCCCCCTTCAAGATCAACAATTCCTTCTCCGCACACCTTTGTGGGTGTGGCATCTCCCAAGTAAATTGGGGATTTGGTGCTTTCTTCGATGAAGGAAAATTCATATTTTGATGCAGCCATATGGTTGGATGCACTTGAATCAAGGATCCAAGCTGATGGAGTGTATGTTACATCCATTAAATCATGACCATCTCATGCTCTCCCTCCTGTTCCGTTATCATCTTTCTTCTTTGCATTTTCGGGCACCGTGAGATTGTGTTGCTGCAATTGCTTAGCCATCTCATCGATAGTCTTCCTCATGCAATTTTCTTTGGAATGAAAACCTTTGGAACAGTAGCTGCAAAGTGTTTTTTCCTTCTTCTTCTTACCCTTAGTCTCAGAATAGTTCTCTGAAGATTGTGCGGATCTCTCCTTCTTCGATTCAGAAAATTTACCCTTTCCTTTTTGCTTGTCTTTTCCACTGCTCTTTGGAGCATCAGTAGCCGCAAGTGCTTGGTTATTGGAACACTTGATGGCACCCATTTGGACTAACTTATATTGATACTGAGTCAATATTGCAATGAAATCATTCAATGGAGGCATTTTCCATGTTTCCTGAGTCAATTTAGATGCTTGAAAAGACGATACAAATATAGAATATTCAGGGCCTAATTTCGAGAGAATTGAAAGGATGAGCTGATCTTCCTCTTTCTTGAATCCACATGCATTAATTTCAACAAGGAGGGATTTGAACTTGGTGAAGAATTCTTGCAGGTTGCTGAAATGAATTGGACTTAGGGATATGAGTTCATTCTCTAGTTGATGCACTCTCATTGCATCATGCTTGTTGAATAGTCCTTCCAATGTGGTCCATACCACATCGGGAGTAGTGGCTCCACTGACATGAAAGAGGAGATATCTAGAAATTGATAGGAATATCAGCCCAATTGATTCATCTAATTTATTTAAATAATTGATCTTCTTCGCTGCAGTAGTCGATTCTTTCTCCATTCCCATTGTTACCATGTAAAGCCCTTTGCTTCGGAGGAGCAGAGAGATCTTTGTCTTCCATTCAAAGTAATTGAAAGGATTTAGAATGATTTTTGTGGGCTGAGAGAGATGATCCATTTCTTCTTTCTGCACCTCCTTATGATCTATACCTGCAAATAAAACCGTGTACAATCCACTAGATTCAATCTAGCTCTGATACCATGTAGAATTCCTGCAGAAACCTCGATAGATCTAGAATTCTAGTTAAATTGAACACATACAATTTACTGATATTCAAAAGATGAGAGAAAGTTTTTGCTCCATAAATTAGAGAATTATATTAATAAAAAATGAATATACATGAGAAACCAACCTCAAAAAGAAGAGAGGAGGTGAATATATAGAATTTCCAACATAGAAATTCTAGTAAAAAAAGCCAGAAAAAGATAAAATAGGTGTCGTAGGCTAAGGGAGACCACATAGTTCGAACTAGAACACTTAAAGACACATGTCACACACTCATTAATGCCCACAAGATTCAAGTGGTGCGCATTAGCTCACTTAATCTCACTTAACTGAAAAGAGAAGTAGTTCCAACTCACTTAACTGACCTGAAATAACAGTTACTAATAATAGTAAAGGAAAAAATATTTAATTAAGGAATAAATCTCTCACTCAAAGAGGAGGTGCGCATTCCCCAATAATGGATGAGTTTTTGCATGGGGGAGTTAGAATAAATCAAGAAAATCAAGAACCGAGAGTTGAGTCTTGATCTAAAAATATCAGTTTTCCCTAAAATCTAGGGATGAGGCGCCCTTCTTCTCTATGTGTCCAAATTAGGTGAAATAAAGTGTGATGGAATGTATTAACCAAGATCTAGGAGTCTAATCTAGGTATAAACTAATGTAAGTTAGGGTTATGCTCCAATAGCAGGGAAGTTTAGATGTCTGAGGCCATTGTCATTACACCTTTGTTATATAGTAACATCTTAATAGAAGTATATAGTGATATGATGTACCTACTGTTGAGTCCATTTTTATGCTTCCATTTTGCTCTATAAACCACACTTTTGCCTCTATATCCATCCATTTTGCCGTCATTTCATTCCATATTTTCCATGAAACAGCCTATGCAAGGTATATTTGTCATTCTTTAGCTTAAGAATTGAGTTTTCTAAATTTTAGCATTAAAATTGAAAATTTATCAGAAATTACAGGATTTGACTAAATCCCGTAAAAGCTCCGTGGTTTGTATACTTGCAGGACACCTGGGCGAAATCTAACACTTGGGTCATGTTCCCTGATGTAAAAGGATGGATAATGAGCTATCAGATTCGAAATCTGAGCCTTCGAGATGTCCGGTCAATGTTGGTCAAACAGGGCCACTTCAGCAGAAAATACCCTATTTCAGCCTTAAATCTTGGACAGTTTTGGATTTTCGTGGGATTTGACCATATATTGTGGATCTGAAGGAGGCATTCGAACCTCCTAGGATATTATGGATCTAATCATGATATTTAGGAGACTTATTAGCATTTTTAGTTTTAAGACTCTTGTATAAATACTCTTAAGCTTAAACTAGTAAGACAATCTTGATGTGAATGAAGAAACTTGAGAATTTTCACTCTTGAAGATCAGCTCTGTGTTTTGTTCATGTGAATGCTTATGATATGATGATTTGAAGGCTGTTGGAGTTCTTTCTTAGCTGAGTCAACTCAAAGTGTACCAGTGAAGCATTGGAGGGCCCCCTTTGCCAAACTAGTACACTCTTTCTTTGTGTTCTTTTTCAAATACATGTTTTAGATCAGATCTTGTTGTAGATGAGTTTTATCTTGCTGTAGTTAGATGAATTTCATAGCTAAGTTACATGCTTAATGTTTTCAATCCTTACTCATATTGTGAATGATTTCTTGAATGAGAATTCAATGTGTAGT
>ML777944.1:83838-95151 GCA_009831015.1 Picea engelmannii | reverse complement strand
CCATGTGGGGCATGCTCTACAATTTCTCTCTCTAGAATAAGCTAGAATTCAACAAGGTATGCCATTTTTGCTATAACTCATTTTCTCAGAGGTTCCAAGTAGTGAAATCTGGAGGAATTGCACAAAATACATTGAAGAACATTATCTACCATTTTCAGATATTTATTCATTATAGGTGCATGTCAGATGGATCCTGATATGGATCCGAAAAGTCGACAATCCATTAATAACACTGTGGTTTTTCCGAACACTACTGAATACATAGTTATTATTATTGCAAGTTAGGGTTTTTGACTAATCCAAAATTAGTCATTTGAGATAAAGTAAAGTTTGATGAAAATGATAGTCTCTTGTTGTTAAAGTTAAAGAAGGTTTGTAGGTATGTGATCATATACACCGGGTCTATTACAGAGTTACAAATCAGATTTCGATGGTGAAATTGATGAAGGCTTTTGGTTGAGGTACATGTTGGGTACATGGTTGAGACAAGTAGTTGATGAGTTGGAACATACATGAGGTGTATAGTTGATGATGTTGGTAGATATTTATGAGTCATAGTTTATGTGTATTTGATGCATGATTGGTACATATTTGGTGCATAGTTGATGCACTCGTTGATGGTACAGGTTGAGGTACAGGTTGGTGCATGGTTGATGCACTTGTTTATGGTACATGTTGATTACAGGTTGTTTGGACAGGTTATTGTGACATGTTATTTGTACAAGTTTGGTACATAGTTGATGCATTTGTTTATGGTACAGGTTGATGTATGGTGCATGTTGACACTGGTTATTGGTACAGGTTGTTACAGATTGATTACAGGTTGATTGGTATAGGTTTACACCAATATATCTCATAGTGATAGTGTGATAGTGGTTCCATCATTCTACTTATATGTCAGGGAGATTGGACGGGGCAAAGACAAGTGGTTGTATCTAGAGAACATAGGGGGTTGTAGCCTCCTTCTGGTTGTAGCTAGAGAATTGGGGAGTTGAAGCTTCCCTTAGGTTGTAGCCTGAGAAACTAGGGGGTTGTAGCCTCCTTCTGGTTGTAGCCAGAGAATTGGGGAGTTGGAAGCTTCCTTCAGGTTGTAGCCTAAGAAAATAGGGGGTTGGAGCCTCCTTCTAGTTGCAGCTGGAAAAAAAAAGGAAGTTGGTGCTTCCAATGAATGTAATTCTTAAAGATATATAAGAAAAAACATTTCGTGTTTTTTTCTCGCTTTGGGTTTCCACGTAAAAACACTGGTGTACTGTGTTTGTGTATGATTTCTCATTTTCTCATTGTTTATTTACTCTACAACTATTGGATGATAATGCTACATTGATATAACACTTGCATTTTGTGGTTAAAAATAATTGTATTGCTCTATTATTGATTCACCCCCCCTCTTAGTAATCCAACATGTTATTAGTGCATTCGAATTCTAATCTGTAGGATTAGAAGTTTTGTTTCCCCTTTGGGTCAGTGAGGATGCATCCCTCTCCTGGCCCTTCTTTTGATTTAGAGCCATCAAAGTACAACATCCAAATCTGTGGAGGGAAATTTCTAACTTCTTCAGGTCTAGCTATTTTTTCACTTTCAACCTCCTTGACTGCTACTCCTGTCGGAGAATCCTCACAGAGGATGCTTTCCCCTACAGCTTCTAGTAAGCCTATTTGGAATATCATTTTAGATTTGTGTACGGACGGTATGTTAGACATGTGAGGGGTGAAATTACCGAAATCAGAATCAGAGGAGTAGTTTCCTAACACAAGGAAATCTATCGATGAGGGTTCATTTGGGATCTCTAAATCAATGACGGTATGTTTTAGGTATCTTTTTCTATCAATCATGATCATGTTTGGATGTCCTTTCAATGGAAACTATAGGTGAGCCCAGTCGATACTAAAATATTTATTTAATTTCTCAGACCAGTGTCAGCTAAGTAGCATTCCATAGGCCTCTAGGATGTCCACCACAAATATGTCAATTACTTGAACAAATTTAGGGTGTGTAACAATTCTTATCATGACATATTTCAGGTCCTCGATGACCTTTACCTAAGTTCTAGCTAGTTGTATAATGTGTTTATCACTTTTGACCGAGGTTGCATTCAGTTTCTTGCAAATTGCCAATGGCATGACATTTGAAGATGCCCTGGAATCGACCAGGAAATTATGTAGATTTATGTTAAAAACCTCGAATGTCAAGAGGAAAGGAGGAACAAAAGGCCTTACTTTTTTATCCAAATAACAAGCATTCACATTTGGCTTATTTGTTAATTCTGTGGGAGATGGGGCGTCGCCTTGGCTAATGTTCATCATAGAGGTATCTGTTAATTTTGAGGCATGTAACAAAAAATCCTTTTTTTGAGGAATCCTTCACATGTCCATGACAGACATGTTAGATTTCATCTTATTCAATTCTTCTACTACATTGTAGTATAGCTTAGGTGTTTCCCGTGTATGTATGTTTTTGGGATTGTTTTGGGAAGAAAATAGGGGTTTGGGGCGATCGACCGCTTGATTTCCTCGAGATGATTGAGTGGTGGTGGGATTACTTTGGACAGGTTGAATTTTACTTCACATATGCACAACCATAATTTCAGTCGGGGATCCCTTTACCTCAACGACGTCGTTGAAAGGTATCGGGTGATCGAAATTCCATATCAACATAGCGGTCTCTTCAGGTGGGTCTTGAATTTCTTGATCGGTAACACCCATTTCCAAGCCACTGGGTTGTTCAGTTAAAGAGAATTCATCTAGGAATAAATTAGCCATTAGATTCATAACATACAACCATTAGGGGCAGTTCCTTTCTGAATGTTTTTTTTTATGGTACGTGCATAAGGAGTCAAATGATACGTTCCCTAAGTCAATGTTCAAGATGGATGGGGGAGGTTATATAGCCTTGAAAGGTGGGTTCCTTTTAAAAATAATTTTATAAGGCCTTTGAATTTGGTTTCCTTCCCCGACACTCCTTTTCATATCTACGATCTCGTTGGAAAGTTTTTTGATCATCCGTTGCAGGTTTCTAGATCCCCTCCCTCTTTCTCAGGACCTTGTTGTGTTTGTTTTCCTAGGTGTCTTGTTAACAAAATTCCTCTATTAGGTAGAGGTTGGGTTTCCTTTTTTATTAGTAAGATCTGACCTTCTTTGCATCCTTTCATTTGGAATTCAATGATTTTAGATTCTTCTAAATTTTTAGCTAGAGTATGTTTCGCATCCCTTTTTATGAACATGGAAATAGAAGTTGAGAGAGCATTAGCATATACTTCAATCTGAAAATCCTGGGTAGGTTTAGCCCCGGGTTGGAATTTTTTCAAAATGGTGGTGAACCTTTGGTTGAAATCGTTAACCTTTTATTTAGGACTCATAGTGGTGGCGAAAATTTCACCCATTAAAGCTCATGTAGTAGTTTCTTCAACAAATTTGTCCAAGGAATACTTTTGAAACTTTGTCCAGCTTGTTATGGAACCAACTGGTAGGTTGAAATACCAAGTCGAGGCTGAATTTTCAAAGGTATATGGAAAAAGTATGCACACTACATCTTCGTGTTGCACATTCATCAACCTTATAGCAAATATGAACTTCTTAATATGGTCCTCAGGCAATCCGGAGGTTTCGGGGTCAAATTTAGGAAGAAACGTTTCTAGATGTTTGGGTAGGTTATGCACCCGTACTAGGATTGCCAAAGCATCTATGTCCAACCATGGTTGATTGTATCTAATATGGTCTCCCCTTTCTCCATTGTTATCATTATTATCCTCCATGTCTTCTGATTTAGAAACTGAATGATCTGAGTTAGACCCTTCTTCTTCAGATTCAAAATCATCAGGTTCAAAGTAATTACTAGCTGGTGTTTCAGGTATCAGATTAAAGGGTTGTTCAATCTCTGTGAGGGAAAAATCTATGAGGTCTTCTACAGTATGAAAAAATACCTGGTTATGTGTTATAGCGAGATTTGCCTCACCCTGTGCAATCTTGCACAGAAGGCCTTTTTCCATTTCCCTATGCAGACTTATCATCCCTGTTTGTAAAATACAGAGCTAAAAATACATATTTTTCCACATGTACACATCTTGCTTACTATAAAGCATGTGTATACGCAGGCTGCTCAACTACAACACACGTACATCGGGATTTGTGCCAAAAAATGAAAATTAATGTCGGGTTTCCATGTCACGACAAGAGATCTATGATCCTTGGCCTTCCATTTACTAGAAACGTTCTGACTCGGCCCTTCAGTTCCATTTTGAAGGCTATAAATGGTCCAATTCCGAGCTATGGAAAGGAGATAAATAATTCAAATTTGAGAAAAAAGTTACTCTGGAGAAATTATTTACTTCATATTGAGTCTTCATCCCTTTGTCCTTTGAGTCTGAACACATTGTTCAACCCCCAAGCTCTTCCCTTATTGATTGAGAACCTCATTGCTTCTTTATTATGAGATTTCCTTTGGTGGACGATTGAAGTGGTGGAGGCCCAAATAGAAGGAACTTGGTTTCTCGGTTCCGAACCATGCCAACACGGAACTCTGTAACATTTTCACTTCTGATGATCATATATTAATAGAAATACTATTTTCCTGTCCAATTGATATCTTGAAAATATTTGAATTATTATTCCATGGGCATATTTGTCATGTTTATTAATGGATTATTCTATTGAATGTGCTAACATCATATAATATCACCATATGCTTACTTTGCTTGGTTGTTGAGGACTAGTTGTAGGTATATCGCTTTGGGTCAAGTGCTCAATGGTGAACTTCACCGAACATATGGACGAGGTAGGCCTTTTATCTTGTCTTTCTAGCATATTTGTTTATATAGCATACTTGAGAAGAGAGTCGATTTCTGAAGTCATTTCCGTCTGTTTTGGTTTACCATAGACATAGAGATATTTTCCTCGTAACAAAATTGGTGAACATACTGGAGATTGAATCTTCTTTATTAGGGTTTAGAGTACTTTTCTCCTTAGATTTCTCTCGTTCCTATTGTGTTTCTTGTCGTATCATTGCTTGACAGCCTCTGTTCACGCTGGGTCTAAGTTTTTTTAGCCTTCTCCCTTTCCTGGCCTTGTTTTGAGATATATACGTGCTTTTTGGCCTGACATTCGCATACATACACAGGCTATCCCTCTGTAAGATGCGTATATATGCTTTATTCTCTTGAACAATCATGGACATCATCTTTCCTTTCTTTTTTGCTGGGTCTGGTGGTTGTTGGGTGGGATTTGATGTTTGGCGAGTCTTCTTGGGTCTCTGTAGTGCCTGTTAAGTGCTTGTGGGATGAGAAGAAGCTTGTCTGGGGTTGAATTTTTGGGCGGAGTCTTTCTCATCATATTTTCATTTTGATTGTCCTTGTACATTTGGATGGGTATCTTGTTGCTTGGTATCTTGCTTGAGTTATCTTTTTCTATACACATCAGAGTTTATTTATCAAGTTTTTTTTTTCAGTCCATGCATTTTCATTTTATTATATTGAAATACAAAAATATTAGGCATTTTCCATTGCTTGGCATTTTGGTATTTTGATTCCTTGTCATTCGCTTAGTGCATGTAATGAAAGATTGCATTTTTACTTTAGAATTGTAGAGTTGAAATTGAAAATTGAATTTGTTTTTGGAAGCATATAATTCATTGAAAGTTAAAGTTAGGACTTTGCATTATTTTCATATTTACTTTTCTTACAGAGTCATAACATCATGAGTTTCACTACCATACCTTTTTGAGTAATCACGGCCACTAAAATTAACATTGTAATTTAAAATTGATTAGTCACGATTTTATTTTCTAGGGTACACAAACTAGCTTAGGATTTAGTGCCTTAGAATAGGATTTTGTGAGTAAAATTCTCCAAGGTAATTAAATCAACATATGTGTCTAAGAAAGGGAGTGGGGAAATACATTGTATAATTGGTAATATCAGGAGGCTCCACTCACACCGAAGTTAATCATGAGGTCGCGCGAGGTTGGTTGAAAGGATATCCCCCCGATACCTTCTTAGCAGCAGAGATATTTTATGGGGATCTATTTGTATCTAGGGATCTTGTTAGTGCCCTTACCTCTGTGAGAGATAGTGCTTTCAAGGTTTCAGGCTTTTCTATCCTACCCATACGGTGGACCTAACTTACGACTGCTCGCCTATGCATCAATTATATAGTGGTTTATTAGTTGCTTGACTTAGGTGCCACATAGGTTACTAGCAGGGGTTATTTTGAAGGTACCCTGGGTCAGATAAGGGTCGGACATCACACAACCTTTATGGAGGATTACCTCTTCGGTGGATCTGACCGATTGATTTTTAAGCCCACGGGGGCCCTTATAACTGATTATGTTACCTCTGATCTTTAGCAGGGACTCTCAGGACCCTCTTGGGTGAGACATAACTTCTTTAGGGAGGGAGGCCACTTTCAGTCACTTTACCCCATTTGTGTACATATTGGCCGTTTGAATTTTGGTGTTCTCTTTGATTACTAGTTGGCCTTAGGATTTATTTTTTGTCTTTAGAGTCTTAAGTCATCGTGGAGTCGGACCAGTGTCCCCACCATTCCCATCGTTTTTTACAGTTACCATCGGATTTAGTGTATTTTCCTTTTAAAAGGTGTAGAGTTATTAGGCGTGGTACACACGCCTCCACCGTTCAGACTTGGTATTCTACAAGGATGAGTTATGAACCTAGTCTTCAGAACACTGGGAGCTCTTCGACTCCCATACCCACTTTAGTTAATGGCACCCCTTCGAATCCTGTAACCACTATGGTTGTAGTGCTAGAGGCACCTATCATTACTATGGCTCAGCCTATATTGAATGCTCAATCTCTTGCCTCAAATCCTTTTGGGTCTCTTGGTCACTTACTGGGCTATAACGTTCAGTCCATCCCTATGGCATCTAGTCCTTTTTCCTATGGTATGATGAACTTTACTTCACATTTTTCGAATGCCATCCCAGCTGCCAGCACTAATGCTAGCATTGGGCTTGGGGGAACTACACCTCCTTATACTCCTTTTTCGTTTGGTGGTTCTCAAATCCTTCAAATGACTCCTAATATGGGAGGTATTCCTACTTTTAACCTTGGGTCTAATCCTCTTGCTTCTGGATGGAGCAACCAACCTGGTGGACAAGATTTTTCTCAAGTTTCATCCTATACCCCTACCTCCTCGGTGTCGATTCTGACCAACACGTTTGGCATGAGGAATACACCTCTATCCTCCGGATTTACACCCGGAGGAGGTCAATTTCAAGCTTTGGGCAACCCCCAACTCGGATCCAATCCGGCTGGGGGCAATTTTATAACCCCCATCAAAACATTCCTACTAGAATGATGCCCAACCAACCTTTTATGAATCAACCTAGAGGAGGGCCTTACAACCCCGGACAGGTCCATGGTGCTTACCAGAACCTTGGATGGGTTGCATTTCCTCAAACACAATCTTTCCCTGGAGCTTGGGGTCAGATGTCGCAACCCCGTCTCCCGTTTCTGGCCATGCTTAATCTACCAGACTTGTCTAAGTTGATGAACGACCCAGTGATTCATGATCCTACATGTCCCTCCATCCCCACCAATATTCCTTTGGATATTCCAAAGTTCGAAGGTAAGAATGGTGAGGATCCTAGAGATCACGTTACTACCTTTCACCTTTGGTGCTCCTCAAATTCCCTTAATGACGATTCTATTCAATTAATATTATTTCAACGCACCCTCATTGGGGTCGCTGCGAAATGGTATATTGAGCTACCTAGGGGGGCATATGGGATCTTTAGTTAGATGGTATTGGTCTTCCTTAACCATTTCCAATTGTTGATTCATTACGATGTTGGCCTAGAAATTTTGTTGACTTTACGCCAGGACACAACCACTCATATCTCGGATCATATCCAGGAGTGGTGTAGATGGAAGAGGTTGATTAAGACTCCCATACCCCCATCTTTTATTTTAGAATGGTTCCTTAATTATTTGTACCCTCCTATATCAAAGGATGTTTCTATTGATGGGTTTACCACTGAGGAAGAAGCGATTTTTAAAGCCCAGCAGCTAGATTTGATATATGCTCAATCTGGGATGTTATACCAGATTCTTCCGGACGTACCGCAATCAACTTATGACCCTAGACAAAAGCTTGGACCTCATGCCAATGGAATTGTAGGTTCCACCAATGTAAAATCTGTAGACTCGATGACATGCCATTTGAAAGAGTTGTCTCTAAACCAGTATGCAGGAGGGCCAACTTCGTATGTGTCTTCCAACCCCACTTAGTCTGTGGATGTACATTCCATGCAATCGTCGGGAAACCCAAATGGTAACCAGCAACCAGGCGGGGATAAGAATAAAGGATATAATACTCGTAAGGGTGGGAAAAATGGTAATAAACCCAAGGACAATGGTAATAATGAGAAGACGAATAATAATGTTGGAGAGGGAAAATGAGAAAGACATAAGGTGAAATTTCCCCGTAAGATTTGTACAAATGACCACCTTACTCATTTATGCCCCAAACTTGCAGAAGATGTGAGGCTATTATCTCTACCACCCATCATGATGACAAATCCTTTTCCACATAACCAACTGTTAGCGATATTTCTTGTAATGGGGGTTAGAATGCAAAAGGATGGGTCAAAAACCCACTTGTCCTAAGTTTTGGGTGCAAGTGCGTCTGTGTTAAACAAGAATCGTTTTTGGACGGCTGGAATTTGTGCGTGTAGATCAACGGTGCACAGTGAATTCCGAACCCCCCTTGCATTTNAACTTTCTGACGGTTGAGATTTCAACGCCTGGATCAGCGGCGCTCATGCACTCCTGCCATCTTCATCTGCTCTGTGTTTAAGCTTGCGTGGGCCTTTCTCCCGTCACATCACCTTCCAACCGCTTTTCTCCCGTTGCCATGTGTCATCCACCTACCTCCCCTTTATGGTCCGCGTGGTCTTCTTTCCTTCCCATCATCCACACACCATCCGCCACGCGTCTCCTTCCCTCCATGTCAGCCTCCCGCTAAAAGATGTCCATCACACCTGCTTCCCTGCCTCCTCCGCTTAGCGTCTTTTGCCATGTGTCTCTCCCAAAACCCTCCTCACACCTCGCCACTTATTTCGTGTCCTCACAGTTTCGACCCCTTCACTCCATTTCCATACCCCCCCCACCTTCCGTGCTGGCTCCCCACGCATATCCTTTGAACCAGTCAAGCTATTCCAGGTGGCAGCACGAGAATTCTTCCATATCCCGAGGTGCTGAGTTGGCCAGATCGTCCTCGATCCCAAGAAAGCAGTTATTGAAGCGGTTGGTGGTGGTTAGACATCGCCTCCGCCTTAATGGGAAAGCATGGCCATGAATTTAAGGCACGTCGATTCACCGTTGGAACTGTCAAAGAATTAGGATTGCGTCTGACATAAGTTGCACAATCTTCCAGATGTTGACTGTCAGAAGCCATGTAGACGCAAAGCTTTCAATGCAGTGTCTTGATTTCGTTGTTGTTGTTGTTTTGAGTATATGAAGGTGTTTTCGCCATTTTTGTATCTATCGATGGTTGAGCTGAGCTCCCGGTTGTAAATCTTTAATGAAGCATTGATACTCTGGTTATGTATGCACTTTTGAGACTTCTTGCCTGATGAATGCCAGTTTCTTTTACATCTTTGTTCCACTATGTTAGAATCGCTCGGAATTGGAGGATCCAATCGAGCTATAGCTATTATAGGATGATGTTGGTAGGATCACTGTAGCAGTTATGATGTTTCTAGCCAGTTCTTGTGATTTTCCCTGCTCTGAGTGACTTGGAATTGGAGGATCCAGTCAAGTCTTCCTCGGTTTCTTAAGACCCTGAACCAAGAGGATCTTTCTTTTAGTGTCTTTCTTCTACAGATAGCTGTAAGCCGGTTGCCCAAAGATGTTTGTTCATGCTCCTCACTAAGTTTTCCACCTACTCACCCTTTTATCAACTCACTGGATGAAGTTGGATCAAGACCTCCTTTGTCACCATATGTACCAGACTCAGTCCCCGAGTTAGAGTGATATCTCCTCGAGTTTTCCTCCATTTGATCACCCCTTTAAAACAATCGTGACATTAAACTGATGGGCGTTGGGCTCTGCTCCTGCAAGCAATCCAAGAGTGACTTCCGTCGCCAACATTTCTGGCGCCATTGCCCGGGACGAAGTTGAATATTTTCCCCGGGATTGAACGACAAAGATCAACTGATTCTGAGGGTGCATTAGATATCAGAACTTGAAGATTGCCACTGTGCACCTGGTGACTCCATTGTGACGACTCCGCCAAGGAGAATCTGCACTATCAACTGTGGCTTCGAGAGGCAGACATATGAGGTCTAACCCACACTTTCCTTTAGCTACACCAGGAGCTGACGCGGAAGTAGTGCGCAGAAAGGGAAAGAGATCTGCAAAAGAAGTTTTCGTAGATCAAACAGGTAATACACCCTCCCCTTCTGTGAAAACTCCATTTTCTTATTCGCAGCTTCCTAGTCATCCTTTTTCCGAAGTCCCCCGTTCTCTAAATTTCGGGAGTGTTCCTACTGAGTTTTCCCCTCCTGGTCTGGTATCAGAAGGAGAAATCCTTGTCACTCCCTCCTCCCCGGAGGTCTTGCCTCATCACATACCTCTAACGTCTGAAGGTTTCACCACCCCTCCTTTTGTTATTACTGCTGCGCAGAGAGAAGTTCCTGCACACTCAGGTCCCTTGGCTTTTTCTCTGTTTTCTCCATTGTCTCCTCCAAGAATATCTGTTCCGACATCTCCCATTCATACTCCTTCTCCTCCGAGTTCTCCTCTACCTAATATCCCTATGGTTGGTGCTAATCCCCCTCCGAACAGAATAGATGCCATAGTTGCTACCAGATATGCTCCTTTGATTCTACCCCAACCTCTGAACCCTCTCCCTGCTGGAGACTATTTTAAATACATGCCCAAGTTCAGTGGTGAGGGAGATGTAACTGTTGAAGAGCACCTAGCTGCCTTTTACAGCTATGCAGACAACTTGAATATCGAGAGTGAAGATGTCTGGATGAGAGTCTTTGTCCAGAGCCTTGATGGGGAGGTCAGGAAATTGTTCCGGGGACTGGCCCCTGGATCTATTGCTGGCATTGAAGCCTTGGATAACGTTTTCCTGAGGCAGTGGGGAGACAGAAAAGATTATATGTATTACATGACTGAGTTTGGGTCTCTGAAGAATATGGAAGGAGAGTTTGTCTCAGACTTCTCCAAAAGATTTAATAAGATGTACAACAAGATTCCTACAGAGATTAAACCCTCAGAGGCCTCTGCTCAAATTTCCTATGCTGGCGCATTTGACCCTGATTTTTGTCTCGTGTTAAGAGAAAGAAGAGCCA
>ML777944.1:44829-72021 GCA_009831015.1 Picea engelmannii | reverse complement strand
CCCGACAACTTAATCGATTACATGCCCTCATGCAACTTAGTGTAGGTCATGGATAGAAAGAGAGCACGGTGAGGAAATTTTCCAAAATATTCAAGTCGGCATATAAGGAATTGTGTGATTAAAGCTTAGAAAAGAACATACCTTCACTTACCCAAAAAGTAGATGTAGTTGTTGCGGCTGCTGGATCAAGAAAATGTGACTAGTGTTGTAGCTACAACTACTATAACTGTCAGAGAAAAGAATGTCTGATTGTAACTCATGGAAGATGGAAGGTGTCACTGCTACAAGATCAGGAAAATGGAACCGATGATGATGTTGTTGATGTAACTGGATCATGGGAAGTGAAGGAATCTGAACTGCTAATGTTGAATCATGAGAAATGTGGAAGGCAGAGAATATGGAACTGTGGTACTGTCATAGATCCGAAATCAAACTATTGGAACTGCTGAGGGGATCATGAAAAAGTGTATAGTCTTCACCCGCTGCAAAATCAATGGTACAATTCTCATCATGCGAATGAATGTGTCGATGTCGAGCATGGCGAGAAATCATTGGATTACCGACCATTGATGAATTTTGTTAACCAATGCGAGACAAACTCACCTGTGATGTCAATGAGTGTCAAGGTACCCGAGTACATATTGCGAAGTGCGAATAAATGGGCTGATGTCGAGCCACTTGCAAGATCTAACGATCAAGGTAAATTGATGTATTCCCATGATTGCTAGCAAGAGAGCTTGCCATTAAGGCATGCAAGCCTCAAGGTACTCAAAAAGGAACTCTAGTCTATATCCCAGATAAGGTGTCGAGGTCAATGGGGAAAGACTGTTGAAAGGTGGGCCTTAAGGAATCCCACATCAGTCAACACAATTTTATAAAAAGAGTGGTAGGACTATAGATGTAAATATCTCAGTAGCAACAGGGGTTATGTAAAGGAAATATAATCATGGAAAAAGGGAGTTTTTTTATTCAGAGGGAAAACTGGAAAGGAAAAAAATGAACTGAAAAAGATAAGGGAAATGATGTATGCAACTCAGAAAGATAGGCATGTGTGAAGTCATGAAAGTTAAGGTAGTGGAAGATCGCTTCAACACCAAGAATGACCAATCAGCTTTGAAGGAGAGATAGGATAGTGTCTCATCATGAAATTTGGCAAAATGCTGAAATACAGGTATCGTAGCATGGTGTATTAGCATGGTCGTTGTGTAACAGCAAACATCAAGATGCACAAAAAGTTTTTGTGTAACAATAAAATTTTGTTGAGTATCAGCAAAATGTTGTTGTGTATCAACAAATGTCATGATGTTTCGGATGAGTAACAACTCCTTCAATATGTCTAGCAAATATGTTTTTCTAAAAAATATCACTTCATCATAAAATTTGTTTGTCTTCGAACCTGAAAAAGATTTAGCACTAATCCTGCATAAAAACCGTGAGATTCGCGAAAAACATATGATGCAAAAATAAGTGCAAATGCAACAAATCAAAGAAATAGACTGCATTTTTATACCTGTTTCCCTTGCATACTTATTTGTCTTAGCTGTATCAAATTTTCATAATAACCAGTGGCTGAGAATTGTCACTAAATTCCTAGAATATTAAATACGTTGCTTGTCAAATTTACCCAAGAAATTAGTCAAGATGCTCCATTGATTTTAATTGTTTTTCTTCATAATCATGAATAAGTAGACATAGACAACAATCGATCCAGTAAGCGAACACAACAGTCGATCCTGCAATACAATACCTGCAAAAACAAGTTTATCAGAAATTCCAAGAACATATAGATGTTATGAAGAAAAAAAAAAATTTGTCTCAGTACACCAAATTGGTCCATTTGCCACCCAAAGTGGACACATGTTTTCCTGCATGACCTAAAATTAAAATAACAAATCAATTCTTAAAAACGCACAGTTGAAACATAATACCAATACATCCAGATGTTGCGAGTTAAATGGCCTCTCATCATCCCATTCTCGTGAGGTATTTGAATCATTTGACATGAAGGTGATAAAATCGGACATGTGAGGTGAGCTAGAATGCAAGGAAAGCATAATTTGTCATTTTTCTGCGTTTCTAGATGTGGCCTTAGTGAAAAGACAAAGAGATATCTCGTTTTAGCAAATTTTCAATGAAGTCATCATCACAAATTTAACGTGTACTCCCATGACCAGTCCCGATACTCTCTTTTTCACTGGATGATTCTCGAAACTGTAGATCATGTATTAGTTGTTGTATAAATTTCAAAGACAAGATTACACCAACCAGTCATGATCGTAAGAATTATCGACTACGCAAAGAAATCCAGAGTGGATGTATTTATTAATGGCGTCGATTATTTAATGGAGAAACGGTGAAATGGTTGATCGCTTCAGGATTTGGACTGATCGTGAATTAATTGGTGCTGACATATTATTAATATTGTGGATATGGATAATCACAATCCTGCCACCAACCATCGCAGAGATTTTTGGTAGATAAAAACCGTCGTAAAGAGGGTATATTGTTGCAGAGCACTTGCAACAAGATCATGATTTGGTTCCTATTTTTCGGTCAATCCCTTTGAAGATGTAACTGCCTAACTGCACTTCCAACAACAATACCATATGTATCTACCAATGAAGCTACCTCTCCCTGAAGAGTTATGTAGTTTCCATCTCATGAAGCTACCTCTACCTCACCATTTTTCAAGACTGATATCTCAGTCTCTTGGGTTTCTTGGCCCCAGTTTTAAAAAAACAAAATGTCAACAACATCCATCTGCAAATCTTCAGCTTCTTTCGCCCAAGGTTTTTGATAAAATTGTCTCACACGTACTTTACATGTATTCCATTAAGCAATTTATTTCAAATGTCATAGTTCTGGTATCCAATTTGAGCACGCACTTCCAATATGCAAAACCTACCAAATTCTAAAGAAAACTTAAATTTTGCATCATGTCGGCCACGCATAACGAATAACGCCACATGACTTTGCAAAAAATTTCACGCCTCTGTAGAAGAAAAATAGATTCAAAGAGCATTTTCATAGTTCTAATATGCAATAACAAAATATTTCAAAGAGCATTTTTATAGTTCTAAAGAATTCATTAGAGAGAAACTGATTGTACTGCATATAGACATTTTGGATGAAGAGTCAGCACTTGTTTTGAATTCAGATGGTGTTTTTCAAAGATGGTGCTTGCCAAGATAATACAACGAGGTATTTGTGACAAATAGATTGGTCTAATACGCATCGGGTCACATTCATTTTATAAAAACTATGATTCATATATGATGTGCAGGTTGTAATTCAAGGGGTGTTGCGACAATTCGAACCAGAAATGAACAGGCAACTTCAAACCAGAAACTTTTGCATCAGGAAAAAAAAATTTGCACAGTTTAAATGGATTTCCACCAACCATGTTTTAGCATTGTTTCAGCCTGCCCCGACAATTTAGTAGGGAAAAACTAATGAATTTGCAGACCATTTATTGTTATATTTCTTTTTCATTTGTTTTGTTTTATCCTTATGCCATTGTTGTTTTATTGTTAACAGATTTGCAAATTTATTCAATCACTGTTTAAAAAAACGTCATTGTTTCAGCATATAAAATTTTGTTGTAACAATGACTGTCTCAGCATGTAAAAATTTCACTGTTTCAGCATGCTATAATAGCATGTAAAATTTTCACTGTTTCAGCATGTTGTAATAGCATGTAAAATTGGTTTTATTGTGATTTACTATGAAGCATGTTTTGCAAAAACATTCATTCTTGAAATCCAAATCATCCCTATTTTATGATCCTTGCGATCGCTCGAAGCGCGAAGGAGAGCATACTTATTCTAAAAATAAAAAAAATACAACAAAAACGTTGTTTTATTCATTAGCCTACATACTCTATGCTAATTAGAATTAAAAATTGGTTACATGTAGGAAAATTTCCAGTGGAGCCAAGCACGCAATAGTAACAACAATATGTTCATGTGCAATTTTTCAAATGAAAAATAGAAATTTACCTGAATAAACGAATTTTGTTGCTGTAACGACAAACTAACTAAGAAATAAAATTTATCTGATCGAGTGCTTACCTGGAACCATTGCTCGATAATGCTTTCATAGGTGTGTTTTTCCTCACTCAGATATTGTTGTAACTCCTCTTCATCTTCCTCAATCTCTTTCTCAAATGTTTGTTCATCATCTAATGCGTAGGAGTCTTCAGATCTTGAATCCTCATTTGTTGCTGGAGGAGTGTTTGAATCTTTAACTGTTATCAAGATCTCCTCTTCTTGAGAAGAGGAGATCCCAACTTTCGCGAGGATCTGAGTGAGTAATTCCAAGCTGATACTCATTGTTAAAACATATTGAAAAAGGGGTTCTTATAGCACCCAAATCAAAAAAATAAAAAAACTGAATAATCACACTTGCTAAAACACATACTCTCCACAGTTGCGGAAAACACACTTGCTACAATTGAAATTCACACTTGCGAAAAATGAGATTTGCGTAAATTGAAATTCACACTCTAGAGCTGGCAGGGAGAACATGAGGAGTCTCCACTCAAGTAGCTGCTATGACCCCTTACCAACACATGAAGACACACTTGTAGGAAATCAAACTAAAACTCAATCCATCGTGCTTCCCTAACAACGACGCCAAAATGTTAGGCGGAAATATTGTCGTTTAATTCCATTGTAGTACTTGCCCAACTATTTAATTTGTCAATCCAAGGTTCGTAGGCTTACGAAGCACACGCACTATATATGAAGGACTGAAGTAGAAATAATCTAATCTAAATTGTTGAAATGAAATTAATCTAGGAAAGCATTGAAATACTAACTAGGAAAGCAGGAAATTAATCTAGGAAAGCAATGCAACATGTGAAGAGTTGAACGAAAAATGACATATGTGAGCTCACACAATATATCAATCTCAAATTATATTACAAGAGTCAAATGACAAAGCATGAAAGAATAACAAAGCTAAGAATCCCCTTCTCCCAATTACAAGACTAAATTATGAATTACATGATCTCTAACTCTAACTCCCAATAATGAATAATATCCTCTCATGAAGAGAGAGCACTCTCTTATATACATGAAAGTCTTGAAGAGTGTCATAATTACAGATCCACTATTCTCTCAACTTATTCCTTCAAATCCTCCACTCATATCTTAGATAAGATATCCTATCAAAATCTCCATGATCTTCTCCTTTGAATATGCTTGAATGATTGTCCCAAATATTCTTCAAATCTTCAAAGCTTGAAGATGAAATTAGAATTTGAGGATAGGTGGTAATATTTGACTTTGTTGAAATCTTCACATATGCCTACACACATCATCAAACTCATCCAACCTTGATATATAATGAAAATATGTGATTTTTCTAATATTTAATCATAAATTCACTTATAATACTGAAATGAATACAATGGAAAATAATAAGGAGAAACACAAGTATCATTATGGAAATGGTATGATGGAAGGTTAATGGGACGATGAAATGTAAGGAATAGTGAAGGAAAAAGAGGATATAAATGTGACATTTCTGAGGCCCAACATGTACCTCGTGTTGACTGATGAGAGATGCCTTAATTCTCTCCTTTAAGCGGGTCTCCTTCCATCGACTTCAGCTCATCTATTCTAGAAACGAGACCTAGAGTCTTATGAGTACCTTGAGGCTTTCAGTCATTAGTGGCAGGTTCTCTCGCCATCGACAGTTGAGAATACACCAATGTCTCCTGATCGATGGATTCTTCAGGTGTTCGAAACCAACTCCTTTATTCACACTTGTAAGAATGTACTTGGTGCCTTGATACCTACTTTCATTATCAATAGGATGTCTCGCGTTTGTTAACGGTATACCTCAATGACCGATAATCAAACGATGTCTCATTGTGTTCGACCTCAACTTCTTTATTCACATGATGTAGACTTGCACCCTTGGAAGATTGTGTAGAAGACTTGAAGACACCAGTATGTGGCCACAACTTTCCCGAGTTATTGCTTCCTTTTCATTGGACCAATACCTATATGACTTCAGTGATCATGGGAGATCAGATTGTACTCCATTGTATACAAATATCATCAGATTGGTTTTGAGACTGGTTCTACTGGGCCTTGTTTGTCACTATGACAGCCATTGGCATGTAACCACACTTATATTTTTCTATTCATGGCCATGGACACCTGTTTAGAATATTTCACGTGGATCTGCAGTGTAATTCTATTGGCAGCCATGTATGCAAAGTCAGTACAGAATGTAATGAGAAACTAGTTCTTCTAGATGGTTCCCCATCACTCCACTTCTAGGTTGTTTATAATGTATTTCGGCCATAGAAGATACTCCTCTGACCTCACACATTAGGGGGCATCTGTTATAGCGATATTTGCCTCACCCTATGCAATCTTGCATAGAAGGCCTTTTTTCATTTCCCTATGTAGACTTATCATCCCTGTTTGTAAAATCCAAAGCTAAAAATACATATTTTTCCACATGTATGCATCTTGCCTACTATACAGCATGCGTATACGCAGGCTACTCCACTACATCCTGCGTACATCAGGATTTGTGCCAAAAAATGAAAATTAATGTCGGGTTTCCATATCACAACAGGATATCTATGATCCTTGGCCTTCCATATACTGGAAACATTCTGACTTGGCCCTTCAGTTCCATTTTGAAGGCTATAAATGGGCCAATTCCGAGCTATGGAAAGGAGAGAAATAATTCAACTTTGAGAACAAATTTACTATGGAGAAATTATTTACTTCATATTGAGTTTGTATCCCTTTGTCATTTGAGTCTGAACACAGTGTTCAACCCCCAAGCTCTTCCCTTATTGATTGAGAACCTCATTGCTTCTCTATTATGATCTTGCCTTTGGTGGAGGATTGAAGTGGTGGAGGCCCAGATGGAAGGAACTTAGTTTCTCGGTTCTAAACCATGCCGACACAGAAGTCTGTAGCATTTTCACTTCTACTGATCATATATTAATATAAATACTCTTTTCCCATCCAATTGATATCCTGCAAATATTTGAATTATTATTCAATGGGCGTATTTATCATGTTTATTAATGGATTATGCTATTGAATGTGCTGACATCATATAATATCACCATATGCTTTATTTTCTTGGTTGTTGAGGACTAGTCACAGGTATATCGCTTTGGGTCAAGTGCTCAATGGTGAATTTCATCGAACGTCTCAATGAGGTAGGCCTTTTATATTGTCTTGATAGCATATTTGTTTATATATAATACTTGAGAAGAGAGTTGATTTCTACAGTCATTTTCGTCTGTTGTGGTTTACCCTAGCCATAGAGATATTTTCCTTATAACAGAATTGGCGACCATACTGGGGATTGAATCTTATTTCTTGAGAATGACTAGCCATGCATGTGGACTATTTTGAATCTATAGGCTTTGCAGAATATATTATCAACAATATTGTTAGCCATGCAATCGTTCATGCCCTCCTTCTAGCACCAATTCTTGAGGGGTCCGAGATCCGTTTAACTCAACAGTAGGAACCAAACTCGCTTAAGAAGCCCAATTAGACTCATAAGAGTTTATAAGTGGTAAGGTTCTCCAGATTTGTGATATGGAAGTAATTATCGATGGGATTTAATCATGATTAATAGATATGTCTTTTCTGTGAAACCTTTCCTTAGGCTATGCAGTTCTCTTTTTGGTTCTTTCTTCTAACACTTATAACAAAAGAAAGATAGAGCTTAAACTGGAATGGAAGAGGGAAGTTAAATCGTGTGTTGGGTGAAGGTTGGGTTTTAGGATAACCTTTATACCTTAGCGTGCAGGCAAAGAAGGTATAAACTACTTCAAACTAGCATTAATACCATTTTTATTAGTAGACATTCAAAATTGTCTAAGATAAYAGTTACAGAAAGAAAATATGCACATGACAAGAAGTTAGTGCAAGAAAAGTAATTTTCAATGCTYTATTATCAATCACAGTTAACACAATYGATTTCTATTCATCAACTAGAATAAAAGAATTGTTGCATMATTTATAAGATAAYTTTAAATAACAGATACAACAACTCTTACTCAATACAACAACAAATATTGAATTTGAAGACAGAGATAATCCCTTTCGATCCAATCACATTCACGCCTCAGATGAAAGAAGTGTCTTTGGTTCTAAATATAACTTCTTAATTAAAATAACTTGCACATAAATAGTTCTCTTACAATATTCCAGAAAACGTTTTTCTCTCCAAAACCATTGACCCTTTGTTCAAGGTCGATGCCTTTATTTATAAAAATAACTAAACTAAAAATAGCTACTAAAGTTGTGTTAAGTTAAGAAAATTCCACGTGGCGTATTTTATATATCTGTTCTCTTTTGATTCTCCTTTGATCATCTAGTGGTTTTACTGAAGTGGATTGTTCCTCTCGTATTCTGACCACTTGAAGAAGAGATCTTTGCATGTATTTGCATATGGGAACCTGTTTCGATCCATCAGAGCGGAGAGGACCTCCTTTATCTCTATTGCTCGTTCCTTGTACTTGATTAGCTTGGCACTTAAGCATTGTAGGACTATAAGAGATTTAATTAGGGGTTCCATGAACTTCTTCACTTGACCCAGGATCATGTCTGAAATATGTGAAATCTTCGCTTCCCATGTCAGGTATTTCTCTTCATGTTGTTTAACTATGTCATGCAAATTGGCAAAATCCTCTAGTGGAACAAACTCTGGTAGGTCAATGTTCCTCATTTTCCGATTGATTTTCTCCCAACTTTTCTCACACTCTTCCCATCTTTCTTGCATTTTCTGCTGAGGTTCCTGGACCATCCTTACCCAATGTTCAACTTCTTTCCTTATTCGGGCAATGTTGTTATACATCAGCACTCGGATGCCATGTTCTTTTGTATCTCGACCCTTCTACACTTCATTGATGTAGTCTATCCATTATAAGGATTGATGTGCCTTTTCATACCATCGTTGCATGTCTTTACAGGTTTTCAACACCATGAGGGTATCTTTTTGGAAATCAACTATGCGAGCAATGAAGAGATATATTTCACTTGTGAATTGTGCATACATTTCTCGGAACTCACACTTCAAGAGTACCACTGCTTGTGTTGAATTTTGGTAGTACTCCACTTGATGTCACATATGGTCCAGTTATATCTTCATGGTGACTACCTCTATTTCATCCCTTTTTTCCCTATCTAAAGTGGCATCAGTTATGGCCATACCTGCTCCGATTAGCTCAGCCATCTTAGCATTTTCTATGTCAAACAATGTTTCCTCTGTGGTTATGAGAAGTGTGCTATCGAGCGTGAGATTTATTTTCTTTATTGTTCTTCTCATCACATATTTCCTTTTCCTATCATAAGAAATTTCATGTATATCAGTGACTTCATCTACCATGTTGGCACAGGGGCAGACCTAGGGTTCAATGCTACAACAACACACCAACAAAACCCTAACTATCGGCCCTTTCGGCAACACCTGCAAAGCAGATGAATTCTCACCTGAGGTAGAGGCAGGGATGGTTGCAAGACTCAGGTGTCTGAAACCTTAGCTGGGACATAGATCTATGATTATACTACTTAATCAAGCACTTAGCATCAACAATTCATCAGTATGTAGTCAATACTCTGTTGCACAGATAGAATAGAGCATCGCAGCCTCTACTCATATCTGATGTATCTAAGAACTTAGCATAAGTAAAACATATTATATGTAACAGATAAAGCACTAAGCATATTCATATGGATCAGATCTAACATTCTTATACATCATTAGCACTAAGCATAAGAACATCTATCTAATCATCTCAAAGCACTTAGCAAAAGAAGATATAAACACATCAAGACAATGCACAAAGAAAGACAACACAGTGTTTATGTGGTTCACCCCCACCCTGGGGCTACGTCCACCAACTCTTATTCTTTATTATCTTCTCAATAGGTTACATGCAAAGAGCCACCAAAAACCCTACTCCGCCTAGGATAGGAGATCTGTGCAGCTTGCTAGATCCTCCTTCCCTGAGTATATCTAAGCACACAGTCTTCGACAACTTCTTACAATGACTTGCACTCAGCTATGCAAGTATCACACAGGCACAAAGCACTTACAATCCTTCCATCACATAGATCAACTACTATCACTTAGCTCATTGGCACTTCTTACATCACGTAGCTACTTATTTATCCATTACAAAAGTGGGCCTAAGTGTGGGTAAACCCACGGGCCAACATCCCATTCCAGTTACATATTCCCAAAAACCCAAAAAGGACCCAAAAGTGGGTCAAGATCCTGTGATCTATGCTTCATCTCGCGCTCCTTTGACAGGCTGTCAAAGTCCCAAAATAGGTCAACATGACCAAGATTATCCCAAAACTTTGCCAAGGGACAACAGGCCCCCAACACTCACCTGTGACTCTTCTTGAGTCACTCTGGTCTGACGAGTTCTATCTCGAACGTCTCAAGCTTGGCTCAAGCTGCTTCGACCTGTTGCTTTGTTGTGGTCTCTTGCTCAGTGAACTCCTGAATCAATGCATCGTTCACCAACCCTTCTAGGCATTGTTCTGCTACATTAACAACCTTCTCTAGCTCTGCTCCTTGGCTTTCAACCTTTATGAATAATTGGCACGCCTTATCTTGAATTGGTTGAAGTCATTGAGTGACTTCCATCAATTTTCTTTGTATAGTATGGATATGATGTTGAGCGGTGCGTTGCTCTTGAGATCGCTTCATTCTTTCCACGGGCAACAGGGCTTTCAGCTGCGCCTGTAGCGTGTCTATGTGCTTCTTCACTTCTCTGAGCTATGACTCCAATGCCTGTAACTCTGGATTCTCGGTGAGGTTCTCGTATGTTTGGGCACTTCAGTTACTTAGCTACTTGAATTCCAGGGAAATAGCTTTTAATCTATCAATTGTGCTCCTGGCAGTTGCTTCTCGTTCGTCTCTTATCTCTTGAGGGGTCTCGAGTACAGTGCGGAGCTCTAGATCTGCGATGTATTATTGTAGCTTCTGGATTACTTCTTTAAGTTGTGCTACCTGCTGTGGAACTCGCTCTTCAGTCTGTACTTCAACAACTATCACAGAGCGAAGTGATCTATTGACCAATTCCTTTACTTCGAGCTGCTCTATGAGCAATTGTTCCTTGCTTTGTTGTAGCTCTTCTTTCTCTTCATCCCATTTTTCTTATAGAGAAAGATTTTCTCATTCTGAAGTGTTGTGTTGCTCCATAAAGACTCCCTGTACCTAAGTCTAAGCCTGGGTGTCTTGCGTTGTTTCTTCTTGAGCTCATCGAAGGTGAGCTTCGACTGTATCAACAATCCGATGGATTTGAGATGGCTCATCTCCTAGTTCTGGTGTTCCTGTTGTCAGAGGCACAGGGGAGACTACGTGCCTAGACTGTAGTGCCTGCTGCACCCCTTGGATTTCAATCTCAATACGATTATACATCTGCTCCTACTTCGCCTTCTGCTTCTCTACTATTTCCAGTGAAGCATCATTCAGGGCTGCAATAATGAAGTTAAAATCATCTGAAGTGAGGGTAGTTCACATCTTAGTTACAGGGGTTCTAGATTTATTCCGGGAGGAAGGTTTCGAGGGGGACACATTCCTTTTCTTCAAAGAATCCTCCTTTTCCTTAGGTGATGTTACCTCACATTTCTTCTTCAGCTTTTGTGCCTTCCACTTCTTCGTCATCACCCCCTTCGTCTAGTGTGATGGAATCAGTCCTTACAGATGTGTTGTCTACTTCGTGAACCTCTTCAATCTTCTTCGTCTTGCTAGGTCCTCGTGTATCCGCCGCAGTTTCTGGGCTTTCTATATCGGATAGCTCTGCAGGGTTTGTTGGAATGAGGAGGTTCGCCGACCATTCCTTGTTGATCTCTTTGATGTCTTCCTTTGTCAACTTGTAGTATGACTACAACTATTTATTGTGCTCATTAGCATGCGCTATGATATAAATAAAATGGTGGTCCATGTTGAACTTCATCAGAGGCCGAAACATGTGGAGAGTATTAGGGGTCATGCACGGTTCAAACTGGATGGCTAGCTTCAACGGGTTGTAATATGTGTGGAACACAACATTTGACTGCCATTGTTTATTCATGTAGTTTGAGTACCACAGTGTACTGAACTTCGCGGCCAGTGGTTCAAAGGGCTCGATGTCCAGAAAGGTCGCACCTTCCAGCATCTCCCATGCAACGAATGCGATTAGGATGAGAATCTAGCTGAAGTGGAACTCATATCCTTCATCCTGCACTTCTCTGTAGTCTAGTTCTAATTGGTTCACCAAATACTTCACCCAATTCATTTGTAGGCCCTCTGCGCACTTCCCTACGAGGTCGACTACAAAAACAGTCACTTGGGTGGGCTGGTTCTTACAAACTAACTTTCCTACTATCAACTGACAGGAGAGGCTCACTACACCACTCTAGATAGAGGCTACCTGGTAGCCTCACGTTCCTTTCTCAACATCTCCATATGTCTCTTTGATCCTCTGTGTTAATGCTCTATCTATGGTTTTTCCAAGGTAAAAATCCTGCGGGTCAGGGCCTTGCATACTTAAGCCCGTGATCCGATTGATCAACGTCGGATCCACTGTTATGTGATGGTTTAACCACAAATATCCTCCATGATAACATGACAGTAGTAACTTTACACATGCATTCACCTCCTGGTGTCGTCCAAAGTGAGGAATCTTCATCACATTCAGCAGTGTGGACTGTGCAAGGTTCTGGGTCCATGACTGAGGGACGATATTCAATTTTTTTCCCCTTCATCTTCGTGAGATACTTGTATGGAGCGAGCATGCCATAAACCTTCCTGTCGCCAAGGTTGAAGTCACTAAACTTCAACACTACAAGTTTATCTTGATCTGTGCAAACTGTGTGTATCCCCTTCAGTAGGTACACAATGACCAAAGGGTACTCAAAGTCTCTAGGTACACTTTCACAGTTTATCGCATCACTCAGGGGTGGTAGATAGACAGGTAGGATGCTCGGGATCAGTTTAGCGTTCGCGAGGTCATCCATGTGCTTGGTTCGCTTCTCATTGACCGGTCGGGACGGTCCGGCTCGAGCAGTGGATGGGGATGTTGTTGTTTTTCTCGTGGATGAAGCCTGTACACCTGTAGATAACCCTCACTCTGACATGAATCTCTCAATCATCAAGTCAATCAGAACTTCTTCAACAACTTTCTCTGCAGCGGTGAGCTCGTCTGACATACAAGCTTGGGGTTAACTAGATCGGATTCAGGATTAAGTCAGATACTATAATGAAAGAGATGGCAACAAGGTGATGATCATTGTGCAAAATAATCTTAATCTGTGGCTCAAATTCTCAGTTGGAAAAAGTGTCATCGGTGCATGGCGCTATGGACTAAATAGGAAACTTGGCAACGGTTCTCTTGCAATGGGTATGGGGCCTCCATTAACGTTGTTATGTCTGTTAGGGCATGTCCAACGGTCTGCTGATGACCCATAAATTCTTTTCTGACCCATTCGGAGCATCATTCGAACGGATATATCGTCCCCAACAGCTATATCGCTTCGCCACAGCAAAGTGCCATATGTCGTTTTTCTGATATCCTGACGAAGCTCCAATTCTACAAGTTTTCTTTCTGCGATGCCCCCTCTAGAGCCTTCTGTAAGTTTTCAATCTTATCCCTCTTCTTACTTATCTTTCTAGCCTTCTTTCCAGTGAGCTTTGTCTCAGTGTGTATTTTCCCATTCTGATTCTTATCTTCTTTGGACATAGTCACTTCGCGTTGTCGAGAGATGTTCCTAGGATTTAGAGGTAATACTTCTTCTTTATCTAGGACCAGGGATGATTTTAAGGATGGAAATTTATTTTAAAATGTAGAAACCTTGGAGAATCTGACTAATTCTTCATATGCTAACTATAAATGTTTGGCAATATTTTTGTAAAAATATTCAAATTTCTAAGGATTTTATATAGTTTGTATAAAATTTTGGCGATTTTTAAGGTAAAATTATTGTATCCTATCGAATTTGGGCGAATCATTTTTAGAATAGCGAATATTTTTTTGGGAAAAACCATGGAAAATTAGCCCATGAGCGAAATTTAGCCCCTAAAATCATCCATGTCTGGGATAGATTCTTCAGTCTTCTGTAAGTCCTCTGGTGTTCATGTAGCTTTGCCATATGGGTCTCTGGTGTTAAGTAGCTTCGATTTGTTCTCCTGTTCTTCAATTAAGTGTGCGATCCTCCTAGTCATGAAATATTTTAACTCTTGTTTCTTATGTTCTAAAACTTCTTCTTCTCCTTTCTTCTTGGCTTGATCTCTATCAATCCAATGTTTTCCTAATAACATGGTAAATGGGGCGCTATCCTCAATAAACTTAATAATCTAAAAATCTTCTTCTGTCGAAGTTCCATTGGCATTCATAGGTAACTGAGTGAGCTTTCCACATAGGTTCACCAACTTTCCTCTAAATAATCCTATCCCTCCTAGTGAAGGAATCATGGTAGGCTTTCCTAAAAGTTCCCAAGTTTGTTCTGCCATAACATTCACCTGTGTTTCCTCATCTAGAACACAGTCAACATCGAAGTCTCATATTTGTGCTTCAAGGCATTCTTTCTCTTTGAAGATCTATGATAAGCTGACATGTCGGTGATCATTCAGGGTTTCTTTCATTTGTAGCAATACTTTCTTTGATTCTTTCTGGGATTCTTCTATAGTCTCTGGATTTGCCTTAGGGTCTTTTTGATTCAGATTCATTCCTTCAAGCTTAGAAATCATTCTAGGGAAATCCAACACTTCATGGTCCAGAGCTTTGCAACAAAGACAACTAAGTCTTCTTCCAGGGCATTCCTTAGCGAGATGTCTCGGTCTTCTGCAACTGTACCAGAGAGTTAACCCTCTCTTTCCTTTAAATAATCCCCAACCTTTCCTGTACTGCGCACCAGGATCATGGTAGCTACCATGCAACAAATTCTTTCTAGGGTCCTGCATCCATTTATTAGTCCAAATATTCTTTCTATGCATAGGTATAACATATTTTTCACTATTCTTATTAGAACTACTCAAGTCAAATCTTCTTTCATCTAACAATGCCCTAGTCTTCAAGCTAGGACAGAATCTATCAATCATACCTAGATCCATACTTTAGAAACAAAAATTTCCACTTATCTTACTTTTACAGAGCACAAAGCTTTCAAATCTAAAACTCTTCACTATTCTTACCTTTATCAAAGCACAGAGCTTACAGATATTACCTCTTTTAACTAGAACTTCTTGATTTTATCTTTCTCTAAGCACAAATCTTGTAGATCTTATCTCTTTTCCTCATATCTGGTCCTTCTTTTCTCATATATGTCCTCTTTTCTTGGCACAAAGCTTCACAGGTCCAGTAAAATGTTGTGTACTAAGGTGATAGATCTATGCACAGAGATTTCACAGTTTTCATATCGAATCTTTGCACAAAGATTTTCTTTCTCAGTTCCCAACAATCACAGTTTCAGGTCCCAGCAACGGAACCATTTTTTGGCACAGGGGCAGACCCAGGGTTCAACGCTACAACAACACACCAACAAAACCCTAACTACCGACCCTTTCGGAAACACCTACAAAGCAGATGAAATCTCACCCGAGGTAGAGGCAGGGGTGGTTGAAAGACTCAGGTGTCTGCAACCTTAGTTGGGACACAGATCTATGATTATACTACTTAATCAAGCACTTAGCATCAACAGTTCATCAGTATGTAGTCAATACTATACTGCGCGGATATAATAGAGCATAGCAGCCTCTACTCAGATCTGATGTATCTAAGAACTTAGCATAAGTAAAACAGATCATATGCAATAGATAAAGCACTAAGCATATTCATATGGATCATATCTAACATTCTTATACATCATTAGCACTGAGCATAAGCAGATCTATCTAATCATCTCAAAGCACTTAGAAAAAGAAGATATAAACACATCAAGACAATGCACAAAGTAAGACAACACAGTGTTTACGTGGTTCACCCCCACCCTGGGGCTACGTCCACCAACTCTTATTCTTTATTATCTTCTCAATAGGTTACATGCACATAGACACCAAAAACCCTACTCCACCTAAGACAGGATATATGCACAGCTTGCTAGCTCCTCCTTCCCCGAGTATATCTAAGCACGCAGTCTTCCACAACTTCTTACAATGACTTGCACTTAGCTCTGCAAGTCTCACACAGGCACAGAGCACTTACAATCCTTCCATCACGTAGATCAACTACTAGCACTTAGCTCATTGGCACTTCTTACATCGCCTAGCTACTTATTTATACATTACAAAAGTGGGCCTAAGCGTGGGTAAACCCATAGGCCGACATCCCATTCCCATTACATATTCCCAAAAACCCAAAAAGGACCCAAAAGTGGGCTGAGATCCTGTGATCTCTTCTTCGTCTCGTGCTCCTTCTTCGATAGGTTGTCGAAGTCCCAAAATAGGTCAACATGACCAAGATTATCCCAAAACTTGGTCAAGGACCAACATACCAGTTCAAGAATATGTTGATCTCCCCATGACAAAGTACTACCTAGGATTCCTACCATATATAGATGTTCCATGGAAGATTCTTTTAATTCCTTAGGAGGAGAGATTCTTGTATGCTCTGGTGATTTGGCCTTCTGTGTGTCCTCATCGGCTGACGAAGTCTTTTTCCTAGCTAGGGAAATACGTGAAGGAACGACATTAGCTTGGAGTTCGGTCATTGAGATGTTGATTTCTGTCTCCCTGGTTCCTTCTTCCTGTTTACCTGGATCTAAGTCATTCTTAGAGCATCACCCTGAGGCTATGTTCCATGCTGATTGGGAAAAACAATTTCAAGAATGTTCCTAGCCTCATGGTCTCCTTCCTGGGGATTTTGGATCAAAACATCATAAGCTAGAGCAGATGTTTCCCCTATTTCCTCTTCTTGTTTGATTGGTACCAGAGTTATGCACGAAGCTTCTGATCCTTCCTCGTTGTCATATATGGTGATTAAATATATGAGGACATTAGGCATACTTGTCCCACTTGATACTCTTTTTTTCCTTCGCTGAGTTGTAGTAGTCACCAACGATCCTTCTTATGGTGGCATTTTTAATGTTTAAGCCATTATTATAGATGTTTTCATTTCATTATATAACAATAGCATAATCCAAGATCACTAAGAAATACACAATCACAAGAGACACAACATTTATCCTGGGAAACCCTCTAGGGGAAGAAAACCCAGCAAAACGTCCTTAATACAGATAGGAAATACAATGCCAAGAGATATCTATGCTAAAACAGAAAGTCCTCTCCAAGATATGTGCCACTCTCTCTTCTCCTTTGCCGGTAACAGATCGGAAATTGTCTCTCAAACTAAGCAAGTTAGTTATGTCCAAATGAGGTGCTAGCCTCCTTTATTTATAAAATTCTGGCACATGTGAAGTGTCTCTTCACTGGCAGGGTCGACTTCTCAGACTAGGTGGGTAAACCCACCTTTATTATATTTCTGGGTCTCTTTATTAACTATTGGGGCCGACTTCTTATTCTGCCTATTACAATTGTCTTTTGACCAATCCGCAAAAGGGGATTTGGTCCTATTACAATAACCGACATGATCAATCCACAATGGGGATTGATCCTATGAATAATATATCAATAATAATAAGAATACTCTTTGCAGTTACATTATTTCAACACTCCCCCTTAACAAGAAGGGTATTCTTCAGTAGCATCATGCGAGAGAGAGAGGACAGCATCATCAACAACATCAAGTGGGAGGACAACATCATCAATATCATCTTGGCTAGTGTATCTATAAATCATAGGAAGTTTTCTTCATCAACAACATCATCATTCTCAAAGGAATGCCATCATCATCTGCATCAATATGTATTAGTATAAAAATGGATACATCATCATCATCACAGCACAAGGCTGGCCCATCACAGTACTAGACTGGATCTATGTCACATCTGTTAAGCTGGTAGCTCAGTGCAAGTCACATATTGCTTTACGTCTAACAACTAGGTCAGAAGAAAGGTATACATCATCTTGTTTTACGTCTAACAACTGGGTCAGAAGCAAGGAACACATCAACTTGCTTTACGTCTAACAACTAGGTCAGAAGCAAGGAACACATCATCTTGATTTACGTCTAACAACTAGGTCAAAAGCAAGGAACACATCATCTTGCTTTACGTCTAACAACTAGGTCAAAAGCAAGGAACACACACAACATATTGCTTTACGTCTAACAACGAGGTCAGAAGAAAGGAATCATCTTGTTTTACATCTAATAGTGAGGTTAGAAGCAAGGAACACACACATCATCTTACTTTACATCTAACAGCGAGGTCAGAAGCAATGACTCATCTTGCTTTACGTCTGACAGTGAGGTCAAAAGCAAGGAACACACACATCGTCTTGCTTTACGTCTAACAACGAGGTTAGAAGCAATGAATCATCTTGCTTTGCATCTAAAAGTGAGGTCAGAAGCAAGGAACACACACATCATCTTGCTTTACGTCTAACAGCGAGGTCAGAAGCAATGACTCATCTTTCTTTACGTCTAACAATGAGGTCAGAATCAAGGAACACACACATTATCTTGTTTTACGTCTAACAGCGAGGTCAGAAGCAATGACTCATCTTTCTTTACGTCTAACAACGAGGCCAGAAGCAAGGATCACACACATCGTCTTTCTTTACGTCTAATAGCGAGGTCATGAGCAATGACTCATCTTGCTTTACGTCTAACAGCGAGGTCAGAAGCAAGGAACACACACATCGTCTTGCTTTACGTATAATAGCGAGGTCAGAAGCAATGACTCATCTTGCTTTACGTCTAACAGCGAGGTCGGAAGTAAGGAACACACACATCGTCTTGCTTTTCGTCTAAGAGCGAGGTCAGAAGCAATGACTCATCTTTCTTTACATCTAACAGCGAGGTCAGAAGCAAGGAACATACATACTCCCCCTTTCAGGGAGTGTCCTTTCGGACTATACCAAGATTATCTCGAAAGTGTTCAAACTTTACACAATATAGAGGTTTGGTCAACACATCAACAACCTGTTCATCCGTGCTAATATACAGGAGCTTCAAGGCTCCTCTCTGCACCATGTCACGGATGTAATGATAGCGAATATCTATGTGCTTTGACCTGTCATGGAATACAGGATTCTCTGTCATTTTTATGCAGCTCTGGTTGTCACATAGGATCGTGGTTGCTTCCATCTCTAGGTCAAATAGACCGGTCAAAAACTTTCGAAGCCATATAGCTTCACAGCTAGCAGAACATGCGGCAATGTACTCTGCTTCTGCTGTGCTAAGAGAAATACTGGATTGCTTCCTACTCTACCACGAGATCATGGCTGATCCCAAACTGAAACAGCATCCAGAAGTGCTTTTTCTGTCAGCAATGCTTCCTGCCCAATCTGAATCAGTGCATCCACTCAATGTGAAATTATGATCTTCGTCATAACTGAGACCACAATCTAATGTACCTTTAAGGTACCTCATCACATGTTTTGCAGCCACTAGGTAAACATGTCTGGGTTCTACCAAAAACTGACTCAAGGTGTTCATGACAAAAAAAATGTCTGGTCTAGTGTTCATCAGGTACATTAGCGATCCAATAATCTGTCTGTACAGTGTGGCGTCAATCAATTCTAACGACGTATTGACCAACATCTTTAGTTTTGCTTCCATGGGTGTATTCATGGACTTGCATTCCAGCATGTCGAATCTCTTTAAGATTTTGACCGTGTACTTCCCTTGGTTAAGGAAGATCCTCTCAGGACTCTGCCATACCTCAAGGCCTAAGAAATAATGCATTAGGCCAAGGTCTTTCATTTCAAATACCGAGGCAAGTCTCTTTTTACATTTAGTGATGAGCTTTTCTTCTCCAATTAAGAATAAGTCATCCACATATAGCAGTAAGATTACTAGCTCATTATCCATAATTTTGAAGTAGATATTTGAGTCTTCTTTACTCTTGGTAAAGCCTAAGCTCGTCAAGAAACTATCTATATGGCCATACCAAGATCTAGGAGCTTGCTTCAATCCATATAAGACTTTCTTCAATCTGCAGACATGAGACCTCCTGTCTTCAACCTCAAATCCTTGAGGTTGCTCTATATACACTTCCTCTTCGATGACACCATTTAGGAAAGTTGTCTTCACGTCCATCTGGTGCAAATTCCACTTCATCTCAACTGCAAGAGATATGATGGTCCTGATCAAAGTGTATCTGGCCACAGGAGCGAATGTCTCTTCATAGTCAATTCCTTCCTTCTGGAAAAGACACGAGTGACAAATATTTATTTATACTTCTCAATACTTCCATCAACAACATGTTTTATTTTGAAGGGACATCTAGAGGATGCCACATATTTGTTCTTTGGTCTGGGAACTATTTCCCATACTTCGTTCTTCATTATGGATTGGTATTCCTCTATCATGGCATCTTTCCATTCTTTTCTCTGAATGGATTCTTCAAAGCAGGTAGGCTCCTCTTCTAGGAGATCACACATCAAAGTCATATAATTGGAGAATGGATTTGGTCTTTTCACCTGCCTTGTAGTTCCTTTGGGAACACCAAACTTCTCTCCATCTTGAATAAGCTCTCTAGCCCAAGTTGGCTTTCTTTTATGGAGGATCGTCATCTGAGGAGGTTCTTGCACTTCTACTATATCATGGTCTTCTAGAATTTCCTCATCAGGGGAAGTTACGACTTCCCTCACTGGTTCTACAGCTCTGGGAACCTCCCTCATTGTAGTATTTGGGATTACGAGTTCCTCTTCATATACATCTTCAAGCTGGCATGTTTTAGATTTCTTGAGCGCTGCATCTTCATCAAAGGTCACATCCTCGCTAATCTCAATGTGATGTTGACCTAGTATATAGATTCTGAAGGCCTTGGAGACCTCACAGTATCCCACAAATATTCCCTTCTTTCCTTAAGGGTCCAGCTTGTTTCTCTTTTCTTTAGGTATATGAATAAACACTGGATAGCTAAATATTTTGAGATGGCTTACCTTTGGATTCTTTCCAGTGAACATCTCTTCCAGTGTCTTGAGCCCAAGTGCACTATGGGATAATCGGTTCTGCACATAAACAACTGCCATTGTTATTTCTACCCATAAGCACACAGGAAGATCTTGATCATGGATCATAGTCTTCAAAGCTTCCAGTATGGTTCTGTTCTTTTGTTCAACTACACCGTTTGATTCCAATGTCTTTGCAGAAGTTCACAAACTCTTTGAGGTAAATTCTCCTCCATTATCTGACCTGAGTATCTTAATCTTCCTTACAGAAAGGTTCTCTATCAAGGCTTTGAATTCCTTGAACTTGTTGAACACTTCAAATATCTCCAGGTCTTTACGAGAATAATCATTAATGAATGATACATAGTATACATACCTAGTAATGGAGGAAAATGGAATTGGGCCATATACATTTGAATGAATGAGTTCTAGGACTCCTTCTACCTTGCTATCCCTCTTCGGAAATGGGTTCTTGATGTTCTTCCCTTGTGCACATCCATTGCATACACCTTCATGGTCACCTTTGAGTTCTGGTAAACCTGTGACCGCTTTGCATATGTATGGTAGTGCCTTGTAGTTGATGTGAGCTAATCTTCAATGCAGTGGGTCATGGAAGCTTCTGAGTGACACTTTATCTTATGCAAGCCACCTTCTTCTCTTCCAATGATGATTACTTCATTTATGGTCTCTTCTTTAGCACGTTTCCTTCTACAACCTTCACTATAGCTTTCCTCAGGGTTATTACATGTGACCTGGAGCAAGGTCAACAAAACAACAAGCAAGAATAACATCCCTCTGATAATATAAAGAAATAGCACGAACAATCATCCTAGTAGCTCCTTTAGAGCTATCACTTATAATTTATCTAAAGCAAAGATTAAATTTAAGGAATAAAATACGAGATGAGGTCAACACTCTCATAGTGTTGTGACCAAGTATTCTTCCATGGCAACTTGGAACTAACACACGAGGTTTCTCCTAGAGGAGTTGTTAGTTGTATCAGGAAAAACATTTACTTCTATATGCTCACATGCTATCAAGTATAATATTTTACGACAACTATTATCTCAACTATAGCCATCAACTTGTCATGTGTACCTTTGAATCTTATTAATCTTGATTAATCAAACCTAGAGCCTTGTCCTCAAGAATGAGTGCTTTCTTTTCTTCCAGGTCTCCTTCACTCAATATGACGAGTGATTTATTCAACCTGTCACTGATGTACTGAGACAATATGCTATCTTGACAGAAGGTTAGGTTAGAGGATAAGCTCTATGATCAACTTTTAATCCTTCTAATAATTTGATCATAGCTTCAACATGCAACACTGATCAAGATAATGTCATGACAAATAAATGCATATTAGAGTAATCACACCTAGGTTGCATCATTCCTCTGAATGTGTTGGATCTTGAGATCCTTCTGGATCTATGGCAAGAGATCCCTTCTCCGACAAATACTCTTTAAAGTTTAACCATTTAAACGTATGTGAGTACATACCTCTGATAGCATTTGCAGTTGGTGGCACCATCTGGCAACAGCGGTAATCATTGCCAACTCTTTTAAAAACTTTAGGGGTGACTGCCACTGGTAGTACGGCTGCTACTGCAACTGGTACTACAACTGCAAATGGTTCTAAGACTGCAACTTAGGGTTTTATGAGGAAAGCCTAATTTTTCAAACTTCAAATTTTGGAATTCTGATCCAGGGAATAGATGCGTTGAGTTGAGGCGAGTATGTTGGTGTAGTCAGAATTTCTAAAATCCAACTTTTACCCCCTCAAACTTGATCTGTGGATTTCTGGACTTGTGCTTCTGGTACCTCTGGTACTCTGGTACTGGTTTTCTGTTACTTCTGGTACTTTGTGAAACTATGGTTTCACTTTCCGAGAGATCCAACCACTGAAAAGGTGTGCTGATGATGCCAAATTGATTCTTAGGGGAGGGCACAACTTTCTAGATAGTTTCGGGGATGAAAAGCTTCACCATCAAAAAACCCTAATTTTCATGTACGGTAACAGTGACGTTTTCACTTGTGAAAGATGCTTCCTTCAGCTTGGCTCTGATACCATGTTAATGTTTAATCCATTATTATAGATGTTTTAATTTCATTAGATAACAATAGCATAATCCAAGATCACTGAGAAATACACAATCACAAGAGACATAACATTTATCCTGGGAAACCTTCTAGGGGAAGAAAACCCAGCAAAACTTCCTTAATATAGATAGCCAATACAATGCCAAGAGATCTCTATGCTAAAACAGAAATTCCTCTCCAAGATATGTGCCACTCTCTCTTCTCCTTTGCTGGTAACAGATAAGAAATTGTCTCTCAAACTGAGCAAGTTAGTTATGTCCAAATGAGGCGCTAGCCTCCTTTATTTATACAAGTCTGGCACGTGTGAAGTGTCTCTTCATTGGTAGGGCTGACTTCTCAGACTGAGTGGGTAAACCCACCTTTATTATATTTCTGGGTCTCTTTATTAACTACTGGGGCCGACTTCTTATTATGCCTATTACAATTGTCTTTTGACCAATCCGCAAAAGGGGATTTGGTCCTATTACAATAACTGACATGATCAATCCACAATGGGGATTGATCCTATGAATAATATATCAATAATAATAATAATACTCTTTGCAGTTACATTATTTCAATAGGAATAAGGTTGGTGTTTTCTTGGACAACACTTTCTTCCAGTGGGGTTGTATTTGAATTATTTAGTTATGCCTCCTCGTTTGTACCTACCGAGGTGATTCTCAAAGTTCCTATCAAAGGATTGAGTAGGGGCTCTTCCCCTAATCTTGCAATATCTCTTTAGCCTTCTTCTATTAACAATATCCCCATTCTTTATGCCTCGGTCGCTTCTGTTGCCTGGTTTTCTTCTCTTACCCCGACAGCTTCTTGAGTTGTCTGCTCTATTGTCTAAACCTCCTCATCCATACTCATTTCTTTGAATTTGGTCATATTGGGGTTAGACCTTCTATGGAGCACCTCCTCCCAGTCATGGGCACCCTTTGTAAAGATCTCATCTTCGAAGCTATCATGAGAATATGGCCAATATGAGGATACCTACTATGCGTGTTGGAGTACCAAGCCTTTTGAATAATGCTTGTGAAAATGACCTGTGGGGAACCGATACTCAAGCTGACTCAATCCCTCTTGCTTCTCCTGTGTTGTGTCTTTTACCATGTAAAACCCAATCTGAAATCCATAGGGTATGAATGCCCTCTTCTTGTCTTTTAACATGGAGGAATTATATCCTTTCAGAATGGTTTTCTAACAAATTTCTCCCAAAATGAGACGGTCCAGGACATGAACAAGGAGTAGGTGTGGTGCGCCAGTATCCCCAAACACTCTGATGTAAGTGTTTGCTTCTTCAAAATACTAGTGGCCCACTTTGGAAATCATATTTTTGGCTTCCGCTGAAAGCCTTGGGAATTATTTTTTAGATATGATGAAGTGCACTTGGGCTATGAACTCATCGCATATCAGGACATAAATTTATTGTACCTATTTTCCCACATAATGTTGAAATAAACATGCACATGTAAATCAGCAACATGCCAGCTTAAATTCATACCTGCGAAAACGTTTCTTGCGCAGATCACATCCAATCAATACGATGCCATGTGGAAAGATGGTGTTTCTCCATCCTTTGGTGTTTGGGCCTATAGGATGTTGGTTCTTAACTGTTTGTAAATGATGGATCCCCAGTTGAAATTGCTCCCAGAGATTGCCACGGTATATGCCAAGGGAATCCACACTTCTGAAAACTTAGAGCAATATTTTTCCCCATATAATCGGCATATTAAATCCATTAAATACATATACATCTCTCTAAGGTTTATTATCCTATACCAGTCATTTTTCCTATTTGTGAACTTCTTATATTCCCTCCACCATGAGGCCAGTAACTTGTTGGTGTCATGGAACTCATAAAATATGACCACAAAGTCTGTATTTATCCTTTCCTCTGGGTCGATCATTCGCCTATGTTGATGGTTTACCTTTCGGATTCCACCGATGTCGACGGTACATCGACGATTTTAGAAAAAAAATTCGTAGGCCAAAATCAACGATCGACATGGCCTTTCTCCCATCTTTCCGATGTCGAAGGTACATTGACGATTGATGATTATCGTTGTTATGTGGGAATTTTGATTTTTTTGGATTTTGGTGATGTTGATGATAGGCGCATGGCTCAAATTTTAAGTTGTGTGCACTTAGTCTAAATGCCAGGTTTACTTAGAGAAAAATCAACCAGTTCAACAACTCCAAATCAAACCGAATGTGATCGATGATAAAACATAACAACAGAAAAAACCCATTGATCCATACACAACTGACTCTATTCAGAAATGACAAAGTGGTACCCAAAAGAAAAAATTAACAAAAACTTTTAGGGTGTGTTGAGTGCTCAACATAACCCTGGAGGAAGAGTTTATGATCGTCGGATCATAAGATAAACACACAGTTACCATAGGATCAAAGGTTATGATGAAAATGGAAGGGACTGAGTGATATCGATCATTGATCACGTTAGGATCAGCGATCCATATTGATTCGTGGAGTGAATACACATTTTCCATAAAATATGAGAAGCATCGCAGGTGAAATCTCCACCGTTATATCACGATAAGACCATTGGGTCACGATTGTGAAGTAAAGTAAAACCTCAGCCATCCATCACCACTAATGATTAAGTCAGAGTTGTCGATCATCAAGGCTTGGAGATGATCAAGATTCACCAGAGTTGTGGGAATTGGATATCAAAATGTCCATTGAGGACATATATCGACAGAGGAGAGAGAAAGCGCAAATTAAAGTTACAAGGACGTTATTTATCAGGAGGTAGTGCACTTTGATTAGGACCATTGAATAACTCGGCTACATGTTGGTATAGGATCTATGCGCACAATGGAAATAGAGTTAATGAACTGTCATGTTGAAATGCGCAAATCGTAGTTCTCACGATTATATTAAATGGTGACCATTGATCTGGGCCAGTGTTGAAGTTATAGTTTAAGTGCCCATTTGTGTATCTCTTGGTCACAGTCTTCATTCATATGAAGGATAGATATGAAGAGTAATCACTCAATCATATCGGTTGCAAGGTAAGCACCTTTTATTTGGCTATGGTTATGAGCTCTTAATCATATGAGAATGGGAGTGCATAGGTAAGAAGACATAGAAAACATGTGGAACCTTGTTTATTATCCAGGGAAAGATGGAGGACATAAACAATCCCTTTGAATAATCCCATAGAATTGTAAAAACTATGATATTTTAGGATATATGCCCTGGTGGGGTTATCATGTGGTATCATAGAGAGAACGCTCTTTGGAATGAGGTTACATTCTTTGGAATTTAAATTTCAATATTGTTGAGATTGATATTTTGGAGAAGAGAAATAACACTAATGTTATTTGAAGAGATTGTTCCAGCAGGTGAGGATTTGCATATTTGTAGGAATCATAGGTAGAGCTGAATGGAAGACAAGAGAGTGTTTATTGAATTTAATCATTCCATCCAAAAGTAGAAATGATATTTGGAAGAGATATCTTAGGTATGATTATGATTTGATTTTGTTCTGAGATATATTTTATTGCAGATGATGGCAACATGTCACAACAAGAAACTATAGTAGAATGGATCTTGTGGAAAAATCAACAAGGTAGATTGTTGAAAAAAGAGAACATTATAAGTTCTCATAGGAAGTGAAGGTAAGAATTTTGATTGCAGGATCCTGACATCTTTGAAATTTGAGGAGAAGAGTTCTCAAGAGATTTTCTATTGCAGAGAACCAAGAGGATACTAGGAACATGACTTGGTATGAGTGACAAGTAGGAGACTTGTTGGAGAGAGATGAAGGAGGATTTTTGCAGCTCACGGGTGAGAAAGGAGAGTCCACAAAAGGATGAGGAGATGACTATTGATAGTCATGAGAGTGTTGGATCATGTTGTCATTGATGCCAATGGTTTGATTGATTGATTTCATTGATTGATGTTAAGTTATTGATTGATGTCAAATAATTGATTGATTGATGATTGATGTAATATAATATGTATTGTCCTTGATGAGAATGCATAGATGAAGATGGATCAATGAGTTGTCATTGATACATGATTAAGATGGATCGATGTGGTTTCATTGGTATATGATGCATTGTTGGAAAAATGTAT
>ML777944.1:27266-38339 GCA_009831015.1 Picea engelmannii | reverse complement strand
GTAGATCATCCTTTTTGTGGATCAATGGAGAGCTTCTTGTGGGAATATATTTTGGAGTATTGATGGAGAGCTTCTTGTGAGAGCTTCTTGAGCATTTTTGGTGTGGAACACTTGAGGATATTGAAGATATATAGGTTACTAAGGTAACCAAGGATATATAAGATGAAATTCTGAGGAAAGTGAAGAAAAGAAGGCTGAAATGCAAGGAAGGATAAATTCTTTTGATGGTGCTTTCTAAGATATGTTATTTACAGGTCATCTCACCATTTTCACTATAAATTTTTTTCTATAATGATTCAGATCCTGAAATTTCTATGCAAGTGAGAAAACATATCCAAGTATCAGTGTTTAAAAATTCAGCTTGTGGGTCGTTGTATTTTGGTAGTTACACTTTGTGGAAAATAGGGTTTGTGGCTAGTCCTGAAACTAGTCAAAATCATGTGTTTTGGGTAAAAATGTCATAACTTCTTCATAACAGATCCAAATTCAGTGAGACCAATTGTGTTGGTTATATTACAATATTTCATATTATTTGTAATAGTTTCATATCTATTCAACAAATATTCGATGCGGGGAACATTCTACAAGGTCGCTCTCTAGAATAATCTAGAATTCAGCAAGGTATGTCATTTTTGCTATAACTCCTTCTCTGAGAGGTTCCAAGTAGTGCTACTTGGAGGAATTGCATAAAACAAAATGAAGAACATTGTGTATTAGTTTCAGATCTTTATTTAGTACAGGTACAAAGTTATGATTATTTCAAGCTAGGGTTGTTGACTAATCCAAAACTAGTCATGGTTGAGACAAGCACTTGATGAGTTGGCACATACATGAGGTGTATAGTTGATGATGTTGGTACATATTGATGAGTAGTTGACATGTGATTGGTATATACTTGGTACATGGTTGGATGCACTTGTTTATGGTACAGGTTGATTACAGGTTGTTTGGCACAGGTTGGTGCATGGTTGATGCTCTTGTTTATGGTACAGATTGATATANCTGAGAATGTAAGTTGAGTCTTGCATATGGAGTTGGTTCTCTTGTATATTTTTACTCTATTCAGTTGTTGCTGAAAAACCCCCGGATTGAAGTCTATAATAAAAAGAAAAAATGTACATACATCTTGTGTTCCTTGTGTTCCTTGTGGAGATGATTTGTTGATGATATATTGTTGATATATGTTGCTGATATGTATTCACATCTAACTGATTATTAATGAAAACAATGAGTAATGAGTAAATGTTGAATGCTAACTAATGAGTTTTGTATAAGAGGGAAATTTTGGGAAAAAGATCCCCACACTCATTCACACCCCCCCCCCCTCTAAGTGTGGTAGGTGTGTCCAACAGAGAGAAGACATAGAAGCAGAAGGAAAAGGGGTGCCAAGGAAAATGGAAAGAGGATGAGTCAAGAAGACCATGACAGATAAATGAATGAGTTGAAAGAAAGACTCAGTACAGTGATGATGTTGCTAGAGGTATGTAGGAAAGACCAATGTTTTGGTTGGACACTGAAGAAGAAGAAACTGAGATGGAAATTGTTGCAGACAAGGTTGAGGCAGAGTATGTATGCTAATTTGAGGAAGGAACTCAGAGMAGTTGAGTATGGGGTGCAGGTTATCTATTGTGAACCTRATAAAGGCAATATCCTTGGAGAAGGATATGAAGAAAATGAGAGACTTGCATGAAGTCTCATKAATTATTTRAAGAGTTYAGATYAAAATGATGATGTTCTRATAGAAGAATTGGATGAGGTTATAAAGACTCATGGATTTTATTCTAACACATTGTGYGTGGTTGCAGGTTGCACAAAGGAAGGAATTGGACAACTAGTTGAGACTGTCATGCAGGTTGGGAGAGGTGGAGATATGCTTTCTAAAAGCATAAAAACAACACAAAATCTGAATTATGTGGATGATAAAGGAATTCTGAAGGAATACCCAGACCAGTATAAGAAAATAATGCCATGTTGGAGACTTAATGAGTGTCTCACAAAACACTTGAAGGATGTTGTATTGGAACAAAGAAAGTTGATACCAGCTAGGACTTCAAAGTTTTGTAATTTTGAAACTGATGTTTTGTGCATGATTGCAGGACAAAGGGATAGTAGAAGTAAATAGTTATTTGAAGCTATTATGAAGATGGAAAAGGATGAAGAAGTTCACTGGTATGAACCAGAGAAAGAGTTGATGATCAAGGATGATGTTGAAAGCCTCATTGATTGGTTGGAGGCATATGAGATGTCTCATAAAGGTGTGTTTGTAGACAGTCAAGCACCAAAAGATGGAATAATTGCATAATTGTTTCAAACAAAGGGATACAAGAAAATTTCAGCAAACAGACCAGTAGAATATTGGAGTATTGGTCAAAAAAGAAGAGAGAGTTTATCTTCAATAGATAACCAAGCAGAAGGAATATAGTGTTCAAATCAACACATAATGGAAACAACATAATTTAGTGGTTTTGAATCCGACAAATGGTGTATGTATACAGGTTATGGAGATTGGAAATCCATAGAAAGTAAGAAGATTCTAATTTCTTTCATATTTGAGATTGAGGCAACATTGCTTCAAGAAGGCAATAAAAGGGAAGATAGAAAGGCTGAGAATGTTGAAGGTGTTGAAGATGCAAATGAGCCTGTGAATTGGCTTGAGAATATTTCTGCTGAGGAAATGTTGCATTGGGATACACAGGAGTACATAAAAGAGGAGATGAAATTGGATAAGGGAAAATTTGTTGACTAGAGAAAGGTAAGTAAACGTATGAATAATTTGGCTTTGATTTTTTATTTCAGTCAAATTCAAGAGTAGAATTTGTAGGAAAGATTCCATAACTTAAGTATGGAATTGGAGAATGTATATTGTTGGGTACATGAGTATTCTAAAATCGTTGAGAATGGCCAAAGATGTGAAGATGAGGTTATGACGCAGCCAATGGACAACATCAACAATAACAAACTAGAGCAATGCCATGCAACCCAAGGAGATGATTTTGAAGGAAATCAAGGATTGAAAGAGGTATCAGAAGTGGATTCTATAATTGAAGAGTTATGAGAGTTGATGATGAAACAATCCAGATGGAGAAGCTTTGAGGTAAAGGAGATGACCAGTCAAAACTTATAGTTGACTAAAGAGAAGAGGATGAACCAACAAATAGCAACAATTGTGCAACAATAGGAGTGTAAAGAATGTAGACAACTACAAACTAAAGTTTGGGATCCAGGAGGACTTCATCAACCTATGAAAGAACATGACCAAGAGGCCATGGATGTTTTCAACCTCAAGAGTCTGATGTAGGAGCATACAAGCTTCTAAAACTAAGACCTATGGAGTAGACCTAGGGGGTCTCTCAAAATTTTACTAAGGGAGTGTTGGCAGCAATAATATAACTTCTATTGTTTGTAAGATCCCTACACAGGGTCTCTAAATTTTCATTACTCGTCATGAGAATTCTCACTACACGACACTTGTCACTTGTCGCTTTTTACATATCTTCTTTTCAATTTTTGTTTTCATGACTGTAAGCATGAAAACTCACGGCTGGAATTGACATTTTGTTTTGATTTTTTATTAAAGGAAGACTGTTCATGTGGTTTATTATAGAATTGTCATATTTTTCCTATGAACATTATTGTTCTCCTTGTTTATGACCCCTTGGTTAAAAACATGCCTTGGTTGCATAAGCGCAAGACCTCCATTCATTAATATTCGATTTTTGTATTAATACTGATGGATTTTCGATTCACAAAACTTTGAATTATTCAATTTTTTGATGCACTTACCTTTGTAATCAAACTATGAACGCGCATATTTTGGTTTTAAAGTGTTCTGATCCTAGTACATACCCAATTCCAAGGTGGCATATGGAGTACAGCATGCCATTACTCCCGAGTATGGTCTCGGGCTTCACGATTTTGCTCCCACGCATGGTGATTAACGCCTCTGCCCACCATTTGAACTGTCATAGCATTGTTTTGATATGGCTCAGGGTCATGGCTCTATGGATTTTTATCAAACCCTACCTGTGAGTTCTGTGTTGATTCCCTTACATTCGCCATGGCTCCAGTGGTAAGGATCGAGCTGAATGGCATCCAAACCCTGCTATCATATGATAATGCCAGGGACGATTTACAAAGGAATGGTTGGCATTTGTTCATTGAAAAATTTAAGGGTTTCAATATTTGAGTTTCCCAAGATTTTGCCTTGACCTTCGATGGCTGCAGAGCAAAGATAGGTGACGTGCAGTTAGAAGTAACAGAAGAGTTCTTAGGCCAAGCCATAGGATTACCAGCTGTCAGGCAACAATGGTTCAAGAATGCGAAAGTTGAAGAGGTCCACTGGACTTTGATGTTCACCTCACGAAAAATTACTAGTTGCGATCGAGGTATGCCAATCTCATCCTTAAAACCTATGTGGAATGATCTACTTGCTATTGTGAAGCAATTCATTACGTATGAAGGAAGATTTGGATTAGTTTTCTTGTATCATCTGTGCTTGCTTATGAGTTTCATTGGCTTCCCATTGAATATGCCCTACTTCCTGCTTAGAAGTCTGTATAAGATGGGTAAATGGATTAGGAAGCAGAGGTTTGATTCGAGTTTATTTCACTATGGGCTCATTAAAATTATCCTTGTGCACCAGTTGCAATTACAAAATGATTGTTGGGATGCATTTATTTCATGAAATGGCTTTGGTAACAGTGAGTTGGGACAGGTAGATAAACTGGTCATTGTTGAAACCCTTGTGAACACTACAGCCTCTCCTCCACCACTCATGCCCTGTGATCTTTCCACTAATAATGAACCCTCGACCTACCCTGATGTCACTCGACAGAACAATCAACCAGGTTCGCATCCAAAAGATAGCACTAAAAATGTTAAAAAACCCATAGGGAAGAAGCTAAAGGGCAGCGTCGATGTTAATTTCAAGAATAAAAGGGCTGGTCATTTGATTTCACGAAGTGCTCGGAATAAAATCAAACCCCGTGTAGACACGAAAAACACAATTGAAGTAAGTGAAGACTCAGATTCAGAAATGAAGAAATTTTTGGCTGAAGAAGACCCCGTGTCATATGGGCTCTATCCTGACACACCCTATGACTATGTAAAAAACCTGCCTCCATGTCTAAAGGGTAACCCAGAATTCTCGGGCATTCAACTCTGTGATAAACCTACCTTTCGTGTGGACGATTCTCCAGCCCTTAATGTTGTCAGTGCTAATGCAGAGTCCCTACAGCCACAGTGTGATGAGTGTCGATCCTGGATCGACAGGTATTATACGGATGTGCCTTTGCTATAGTCCTGGCTTAAATCTTTAAAAGACCAAGTGGATTTGTTGACAAACGAGAACAGTAGACTCCAATCCATAACCCAAGAAAAGGAGAAATGCCTAAAAACTACAGGATCTGTCATTTTCAAGAATGTAGAGGCAGCAACAGCAATCGTAAACTCCAAGATTGCTTGATATGTTTTAATTCCATGATTTGAGGTATGATCTTTTTTAAATTTTAGTATGATTTTGTCACCCTCAAGTTAGGATATACGATTTGATTGAATAGATTATCTTTCTTATAAATATTAGTTTGTTTTATTTATTGAATAAAATATGATTGTAGTTGTTATTATAACTAGCTAGAGAATCGTAAGATTCTGTAGCCAGTTAGAAAAATTTGAATTGCTTGATTTGACAATTGAAAACATATCTAAAATTTCCCCATTTTCATTTGTTTTTAGGAACCCATGATTTCCAAGGAGATATGAGGCACTGTTGAGATCTCCCAGCCATATCAAATTTGTGTTTTTAGTAAATAGATTAGGCTGTTGGTATTTTTATTCAGTGAAATCAGGGAGATTGCATCCCCCATATTTTTGAAACAGATTTGATATTATCAACAGCAAACAATTTTGTTTCCTGGAACCTATATAAACATGTTATTTTGTATACATTTGATCATCTCAGCCTGGGGAAAGACTATGGATTTTTCATTTACAGACTTGAATGGAATATAATACTTGTCACGGCTTTAGCTTTTCCGTATTGTGGTTTTATTCAAGTCAAGTTTATTTCGATTTGTAAATAGATTATGATTGCTTTCGCTGTCATGGTTTACTACAAGTTGATAGAATAAAAGTTTATATATTATCCATGTTTCATGTTCCAGATTTAACACACAGTAATCATTCGTTCAATTTGAATTAAGAGGTTTATCTCTAATTTCGATCAAACGTTTATACGCAAGTTCTCACAGGAAGAATTATCTTATTGTGGCTACTTGTAAGATTATAAGATTACTGTGACTGCATCTGTTATATGTTCTATTGTCATTCAATCTTCATCATTATTGCTTCACATTTATTAGCAGCAACTTCAGGATCTGTCGCAGGTTTACCTCGTCAGATAAGGTGACTGGATGCTACACATTGAACAGATATTGGATGCGACAACAGGTCAGTTTGTTATTTGATTTCATTAGCATAATAAATATAGAAGTTCCTTGTAGTCAAAAAAATTTTACCATCTGTTATTTCTTTTGTTTAAATTAGACAGTTTGATATTCGATTTCTTTTATATAAACATTATAAGAAAACAAATCAAAAAGATTAGATAATAGTTTTATTGTTGTTTAAAAATCAATTTACATTCGATTTTCACGGATTTAGATTAAAATTCATATTTTGTACATATTATATATATATATATTAGAAATAAAATTATTTGTATATATTGTGCATATGATAATTAGAGTTATTTTATAAGTATTAATTAGTTAAACTACAGATGTATATTGGATGTATATATATTTATTAGCGATTGTTATTTATTAGATCCTTGTTTTTCCTTTAGTTATTTTTTCACTTTCTTTAGGACTTAGATCGGCCAACGGAGCCGCTAAACCCGTCGGAGTGAATTAATCCAAACGGCTTGGTTTAATTGGACAACCCCGGACCGGATTCACTCCTCCAATTGATGAGCGGTCATTTTCGCCCGTCAACAAATGGCACTAGAAGGAGGGCCTGAAAACTATTAATGGCACGAGGAGGTCGTAAGACTCCTCCCCCACCTACCCACTCACCTATAGTAACTAGAAGTCATTCATATGACAACATTGTCCCTCAAACAACAACCACATCAAACAACGATCTACAGATAACTGTTGAACCAGTAACTCCAAATCCTTCAAGTGGTGACATACAAGAGATTGTTCGCCAATCCCTCATAAGAACGCACAGTGCCTTAGCCCGTATAAGACAACCAAACAAACCTTTGAATCAACCATTAGACTTTTCTGATATCAAAGAACAACTTGGAGGTACTGACCTTACCTTAAACCCTACAGATCCAATCCTCACTCCTGCAGTAGGAGGATATGGTATTCCACCATCACCACCTCCTTCATATCCTTCTTCTTCTGGAGAAGAATCCTCTGACGAAGGCAGTTCCTCATCCTAGCCTTCGACACCATCCACACCTATGGCCAATCTGAATAATCCTGCCAGACCCTGGCTCAACCAATATGCAGTGGCTATACCTAGGCCTCAGCATCCTTTACCCAAACACCCAGAGAAATGGCTCCCTAAATTTGACCCGGACTCCAAATAGATCGCTGAAGATCACATCAAAAATTTTATGTTAGCCATTAGACTCCGTAGTTTTGAGCACGAAGACGTAGTCTGTAGATTGTTTCCCTACACCTTCGAAGGCAATGCCTCTACCTGGTACTTTTCCCAACAGCCTCACACCATCGTGTCATGGGAGAAATTTGAATCATGTTTCCTTGAGAAGTTTGGAGACAACAAGTCTCCTGAAGTTCTAGTCATGGAGCTTTCCAGTCTAAAAATGAACCCCAAAGAAAATATCAAAGACTTTAATCAAAGGTTCTTGACACTAAATAACCGGATCCCTACGGATTCGATGCCTGCCGAGAATCTTATTGTCGCATACTACACGAAAGCATTACATCAAAACATAGCCATTTGGGTTAAGATATCCAAGAAAGCCACGTTGTTAGAAGCCTTCGAAGAGGCCAGTCAGATCGAGAAAGACATTCTCAGTTTAAAAGACACAACTAGCAATGAGATAGAGACTAGTTCATCCTCCAAGAAGAAAATCGAAATCCTTCCTAGACCTTCCCAAAACAAAGCTCAACCTGAGAGTTAGGATTTAGAAAACTTACATAAAGTCGTTCAAAAATTGTCCAACCAAGTTATAGATTTGAAAAGGTCATTTGAAGAAGCTTCTTCAAGCAAAGGGCCTTACAAACCCCCTTTTAGGAAGCCTTTCCCCACCAACCAACCTAATTCAAATACTGAAGTCCTAAATCTAGAAAGCCTGCAATTTGTTATTCAAACGATATTAGAAGCACACAATAACTTGATTCCTCTCGAGATTCCTGAAGAAGTAGTTGAACAAGAGTTGGTAGAAGAAGATGAATCCTCTCCGAATATTTTCGGACATTTTTCAGATAGCATTTTTCAAGCTAATTTCGAAACAGTGCATCCTTACAATACTAGGAGCAAGACAGCAAACAAGCCTTCTTCCGAAATTACGACGACTTTGCCTAAAAAACGGTCTAAATCAACTAAGACTAAATAGAATTCAGTAAACCCAAGTTTATATTATGATTTAATTGAAGATCTAAAAAATCTTAGGGCTAATGTTTTTGTTTACGAATTATTAAAATTCCCTTTTCTTCTGCAAAAAAAGCTACAGAATATCGCAAAGAACAGCAAAAATAGAAACCCAAACAGTAACAAAGGTGTTCAAAACAGCCCCAAAATTCCTCAGAAGGCCTCCGCCAAAACTACATCCAAGCCTCATGATAAAAGAGACCTTCTTGTAAACAATGTAACAAATGTAGATAAACTAGTTTCAGAGGCTGCGAGTAAAAAGCAACAAACTTCCACCGTTAATACTCGCAGAAATGCCCCTCCATTTTTGTTGACTTTTGAAATTTTCAATAGGAATGTACATAATTGTATGGTAGATTCAGGTGCATCATCTAACGTAATGCCTTGGTCTGTCTATCAAAAGATCAATTCTGAAATTCAACCATCCAGCTTGAAAATTATCCAGCTTGATCAAACTAGTGTTAAAGTGATAGGCAAATTAAGAAATGTGCTTATAAGATTGTCGTCTAATCCTAAAGTTCATCAAGTGATTGATATTATTGTTGTAGATATCCCAGAATTTTATGGTTTGTTTTTAAGTAGAGATTGGTCAAAACAATTATATGGCTATTTTGCAACGGATTGGTCTAACTTGTGGTTGCCCAAGAATGGAAAGCCTAACAGAATCAAGGTAAATCATGAACGTTATCTGAAGTTCACGATGACTGATTTAAATGATCCCAATGAACCATTCACTCCTTCTTCCAATTCGCCTGAAATACAGGGGATGGATACTTTTTTCGGCAATTTCATGGCCGAAACTTCTACTATCACTGACCCGGAACAGCAGTCTGAAATTTTGTCATATACGCAGCCAACAGCTTCCTCTCAGTGGTCACATGTAACTGACGAAAATCAAATATGGTATTTGTACTTTGATCGGTCAAAATCTAAGGAAGGAGCTAGTGTAGGTTGCGTGCTCATCGATCCGGCAGGTAACAAGACTCTAATTGTTTGCCGATTAGAATTCGAATGTACAAACAATATAGCTAAATATGAGGCACTCCTGCAAGGCCTCAGAAAAGCATTAGATTTGAACATTCAAAATTTGATTGTCTTTGATGATTCGGAAATCGTGGTTAGACAGGTAAAAAATTCTATCCACTGTTTATCTCCGCACCTTAAAAGCTATCAAACTGAGGTATGGAATTTGATGAACAAGTTTTCTGCATTTAACATAAATTCTATTCCTAGATTGAATAATTCGGAAGCTGATTTGTTAGCTAACGTCGCTTCAAAAAAATTTCCTGCAGAAGGCTTATCTCCGAATGTATTTTCCGTCGAACTATTGTTTAGACCGTCCGTCCCAGACAACATCACAAATTGGACAGTCTTCGGTGACGATCAATAGATTATAAGTTTTCTGCATATGGAAGAAACTTTCCAGGGCGCGGTGATCGACGAAGGTACCCATGATGAAAATCTTTGTGACTTTACGGTAATACTAGATCCGAGATCTCCAGAATCTTCATTAGACATGGTAAACTCTATCCCGAAATCTGTGGTTAGATAAGAAAAATTGTATGATCTTCACGACAAGTTCAGAAAATCTGTGAACTGTAAAACAAATAGTTCCTCCTTGATGCATGAAAAGGTAAATTTGGGAACTAAAGACAATCCACGGTGCATTAATTTAGGGTTGGGGTGTTTTGAGCAAGAAAAAGTAGCATTTATTAAGTTGTTTAAGGAATTCAAAGATGTTTTTGCCTGGACGTACGATGACCTGAAAACCTTTGATCCTAACATCATACAACACGTTATTCCCATGAAACCCCAAATCCAATCTTTTCAACAAAAGTTAAGGAAAATGCACCCAAAACTTGAACCAACGGTCAAGAAGGAATTAAACAAACTCCTGAACACTAAGATAATTTTCCCAGTTAGGCACACACAATGGGTCTCTAATCTTGTCCCTGTTAGAAAGAAGAGTGGTGAAATCCGACTATGTGTTGATTTCTGAAATCTTAACCAAGCGTCTGATAAAGACAACTACCCTGTCCCTCCCATGGAATAGATCCTTCAACAGGTATCTGGTTCTAAAAGATTATCCTTGTTGGATGGTTTTTCAGGGTACAACCAAGTCCTTATGTCTCCTCCAAACCAACTCAAAACCACCTTCCGCACTCCATGGGGCACCTACGCTTATAGAAAGATTCCCTTTGGACTCATAAACGTCGGTGCCACTTTCCAGAGAGCGATGGGCATCGCTTTCCATGGCTTAATCAATCAATCTGTAGTAGTTTACCTAGATGACATCACTATCTTCTCGAAAAATAAACAAGATCATCTAGCTCATTTAAGATCCGTTCTACAGCGATGTTGTAAGTACGACATTTCTTTGAATCCTAAAAAATCTATCTTCGCAGTAGAACAAGATAAACTCCTCGGATTCATTGTATCAAGTGA
>ML777944.1:7556-27188 GCA_009831015.1 Picea engelmannii | reverse complement strand
CCCCTCATCAAAAAAGTCCATGCAATCTTTCTTAGGTCAAATAAACTTTGTTAGGAGATTCGTCTCTAGCTTTTCAGAAATGGTGAGACCATTACAAAACCTAATAAAAAAATATGTACAGTACCATTGGGGACCTTTAGAAAGCTAGGCTTTTGATTCAATAAAAAAGGCCATAATAGACGCTCCTTCTCTAATGAGCCCTGACATTTCGCAAGACTTCACCCTCTACACGTTTGCCTCCGACCGATCCTACGCTACCATCCTAACTCAAAAGAACGTTGAAAACAACAAAGTCCCAATCACCTTTAAAAGTTCAGCCTTCAAGGGGGAGGAACTTAATTACCCAGCAGTAGAACAGCAAGCCTATGTGGTTTTCAAAGCAGTAAAGCACTTCCGATTTTATCTGTTGAAATCTAGGACGAAAATCATTGTCCCTTACCCGACCGTCAGAAATTTGTTAGTACAAAAAGAACTAGGCGAAAAAAGGGCAAACTAGGTCACATTCTTGCAAGAATATGACATAGAAATCACCCCAGCACAAATTGTAAGAGGCCAAGGTTTATGCAAATTGGTCGTTGATTCAGTTGTAGGACAGCAAGAGGAAAATGATATGTTAGATCCAGGACAACATTATCAAAATCAAATATGTTGTGCGCAAAACCCTGTTAGTCCCTGGTACGATGACATAAAATTTTGTCTTATACATGGATCAGCCCCTTGTCACCTTGATCCCACAAAAAGGAGAGCACTAAGATTAAAATCTACTTCTTTTCAGCAGATTAATGGTATTTTGTTCCGTCAAAATTTTGATGGAGTACTTATGCGCTGCCTTGAAAAGGATGAAGCAGAAAAAGTCTTATTGGAATTGCATGCAGGAGAAGCTGGTGGGCATTTCGGTGGAGACACCACCGCCCATAAAGTATTAAGAGCAGGTTATTACTAGCCTACCCTTTTTAAAGATGCCCATGCTTTATGTCGCAAGTGTGTGATTTGTCAAAAAACATCTGGACGGATACAGAAACTAGCTTTCCCTTTGCAACTAGTTTCGGTAGACTCCCCTTTTTAGCAGTGGGGTCTGGATATTATAGGCCCAATCAATTCGTCGTCCTCGTGGCAACATAAATATATCATAACAGCCACAGATTACTTCACCAGGTGGTCCGAGGTTGCCCCATTAAAATCTATAAATACCAGCCAAGTAATATCCTTCTTGAATTCAAATATTATTACTCGTTTTGGTATCCTTGAATGCCTGGTATTTGATAATGCTTCTTATTTTTCGTCTCTTGAAATGAGTGATTTCTCTCTAGAAAAAGGAATTAAATTAAAGTACTCCGTCAGCTATTACCCCCAAGGCAACGGTTTGGCAGAATCAACTAATAAAAATATGATCAAAATTATCAAGAGAACAGTCTCCGACAACCATAAAAATTGGCATAACGCATTGTTAAACGCAATCTGGGTTGATAGAGTAACTCATAAAACTGATGTGGGTAACTCACCTTTCTTTCTCATTTACGACAGAGAGGGGATTCTTCCACCACATGTCCTTCTTCCATCTCTGCAGTTATCACAGAAAGTACAGGAAGAAGACTGTCCCCCTTTGGAGAGTCGAATTAACACTTTGTTAAAATTAGAAGAAGTGAGGGCTCAAGCAAAACAGAAATTGGATCAGCATCAACTCATTGTTAAAAACTGGTTTGATTCCAATTCTGCCTCTGACAGAAATTTTGAGGTAGGTGACCTTGTCCTAAAATGGGACAAACCTCATGAAGGAAAAGGAGAGCATACTTTCAGAACTTGTGGTTGGGAACATTTTTAATTGCTGAGAAATTGGGTCCCAATTCCTTCCGATTATAGAATTTAGAGGGGCAGCCAGACACCTTTCTTGTGAATGGCCAAGCTCTAAAAAGGTACTTTGCCTGATCACGCTCCCATGCACACTGTGTAAATATTTTATGTTTTGTTTGATGTTTGTTTTTCTTTGCTAGTTTGTTTTGATTTTTCCTTTATACTTATCGGTCTTTCTTTTTGAAACACACATGCCTGCACCACGGGCTAGCTCAGACGAAGAGAACAGAAAAATTTCCCCTACAAAATGACTGTTGAAAGTTGTTTAAACATCAATTGTGGTATTTCTCTGAGTTTGCAGCCATGTTGAAGATAACTTGTTGTTTGAAAAACGTTTCTTGATTTCAATCTGCAACTGAAGGTATTCACGATCATCCATAAAAATTATTTTTACGTTGTCCCTGTTCCTTAAGAGAACAATTCAGAGATGTCTCCCTGCTCTTGAAAGTCGGTTTTATTAACAAACTATTTCCAGATCTTAATGAAGGACAGCTAAGAAATTTCTTCAAGGTCTGTGACATACTAAGATGTGTTAAAAAACTAGAATTTTCAGCGTCACCCCGCTCTATTAAATATCTTTAAAAAACTAAATAAATTTTCAGAGATCTGTGAGAAGTTCTTGTAAACCCACCGGGATACTGAACAGGTCTGCTGGCAGCGGGTAAATGCATGCATGACGCCAAGATAACTTCATCGGGGTACTGAACAAGCCCGTTGGCAGCGAAGCAATGTCAGGTATAAGAAAATTCTCATATATGGATTATGTTTTGACCTTAAATGTCCTTCGTTCTGATCTGGAACTTCTTGACAGGATACAGATATCGGAGTGGGTTAATTGACATCCTTTTCGAGGCTATGGACACCTGCTGGCAGTAGCGGCCCTATCAACAGTATTGAATATTTTAACTTTAATATCATGAATCTCTTCTGTTAAGATTGTTGTCAGTTTTCGTCTCTTTAAAAATAGCAGTTGTCTGAAACTGGAATGCATTATAATTATTTACGATGTTTAGACGGCTTTTTGGTTGTTTTCGATTCGAATTTTTTTCTGATTATCCTAATCTAAACTCGTCATTTGGCAGAGATAACTACTTCTCCTAACATGTCGCCATTGTTGGTTGATCCGGATTATTTTCGGCACAAAATGAGATCAGAGATATAATAAATAAATGCACAAAGATATCGCAGATATTCAATAATATAACAGAAATGTATCGGAGATGCAACCATAAACACAGATATACAGTAATACACGATTTCTATTAATGAAAGAAATGTACAGAGACTGTAAAAATACAGAGTGAAAAACTCGCTAGAATGGTGGCAGCTTATCTCTGAGAAGAGATGTGATGGCTACTCGCATTCGCAAGAAGATGATTACAATGAGGCTCTGAAGGCCTTTTTACAATAAGCAAGAATGCCAAAAACCCTAGACATCCAAAAACCTAACCTTGGAAGATGAAGCGCTAAAAGTCATGTGGGCCCCGTTTGGGTAAGTGAGTACATCAACTTCCCGGGGTCGTAACTTTTGCATACGATCTTCGTTTTAGGCGTGTGATAGCTAGTTGCAAAGGTATCATTGAGGAGATTCATTTTGGGGGCTCAATCATGCCTTTGGATATCATTGAGAACCTCAATCTCAAAAAACCTTCATTTCGGCCCTCAAAATGGCCCCGAAAGTTAAAACCTGCTAAAAATAGTAAATTGCCAAAATTGCCAGAAAGCCATTTTGAGCCATTTGGAAAAGGTGGGTGGCCACCAATATCCATGTAGATAAATCCTCCCTCCTTAGGAAGCAATGGTCTCCATTGCGTTGAGTTCCCGGGGAAGAGGGAAAAGCATTTGTTGAATCTGCATCTTGGTGAGCTGCTTGTCTTGTTGGAGACGTCGCGTTGCTTAGTTTGTGGAAATCTGTCACAAAACTGTTGCGGTTGAGGCTGCTCAACAAGTCGAGATACATTAGAGGACGATGTGCAGAAGGAACCTTTTCACTTTGCTACAGCCTTGTCGACCTACTTATGTTGGATAGAAGGTGCTTGGGGCAAGGCTGTAGTGGTTGCAGTGTCCTTTTGTTCTCCTTTGAACAGATTGTGAAAAAGTTGAATTTTGCAGTATGAGATACTACCTTGTGGCACTTTTTAGGTGGAACAGTAGTTGGAACTACCTCTGGTATTCTGTAGAGATGACCCCCCAAAGTAACAATGACACTACGGGGTCGAGACTCATAAACAGCATGGCATCTCCACATATATGGTTGGTCCAAGAGAACATCACAGACATCCAGTGGGGCAACATCACATAATACCTCATCCTTGAAGGGTTGGATGCCGTATGACAATTGGCACTGTTGGTTGACACGGAGATCTCATCCTTGCTGAAGCCACCCGATGTTGTATGGTTGCGGGTGTAGTGTTGTCAACAATCCCAACTGTTTGATGACATCTACTGAGATGAGGTTCTTCTGGCTTCCGTTATCAACAATAAAATGCAGCGGGGTCCCCTTCACCCACATCTGTGAATGAAAAAGGCGCTCCCCCTCTTCAGGATCTGTTGGTTCTTCTGGTTGAATTGTTGCAGTCGTGACAATAGTAGTGGGGTCTACGTCAATGATCTGTCCTTTACCATTATTTTCAGAATCAAATTCTGAATCAGGGTTCGACTCTTTGTCTTTGATCTCGGCCACCAATGACTGTTTTGAGCGACATTCATCGGTGTTGTGCCAGGGGATTTTGTGGAACTCACACCATTTTCTAGTGTCCTTCTTTGTCTTCCCGTGAGCCTTCTTTTCTTGTGTCTTTGACTGGTTTTCGGGAGACTGCTTGTTAGGGCCGTCTTTGTCATACTTTGGTTGTTGCGGATTTGCAGACCCGAATTCCCGTGCTTAAATTTCTGCTCAATTTTAACAGCATATCGATAAGTAGCACCGAGTGATGAGATGTCCAGAAAATCCATTTCAGTTTGGATGTATCTGTGTAGAGCCCCACGGTATTTCAGAACCAAATGTCACTCGGAGTCTTTGATACCCAGCTTGGTGCGCAAGGTATGGAAGGTATTGGTGAACTCCAGAACTGCTTGGCCCCTCTCTTGCCACAGTGTGGTCCATCTCATGTACTGGTCCTCATAGTTGCCAACACGGTAATACTGTTCTCTTACCGCATCCACAAAAAAATACCAAGTGGGATCGGCCCCATATATTCCAAACTCCTCTGTGGAACTTTGATCCTAGTAAGTTTCCCACCAATGTTTGACATGAGGGAGAGATTTAAGGAGTGAAAAGGTGATATTTTATTTGTCGGAAAAATTGTGAACAGAGAAATAACCTTCCAGCAGAGTTAACCATTTTTTTAGGGCTTCTGCATCTATCTGTCCTTCAAATACAGGAATATCAAAATTAACTTGTACATTGAAAGGCGAGGTGCCTCCAAAGTGGCCACTTGATGAAAATGTGCCTGATGTTATCGGCAGACGTTGAAGGATGTGAGAAAAATTCTCCATCATTTCGCCCTTTGTCGTGTGAGAGCCTGCTCAAGCAACAGATTGATAGGATCGTCTGCTCCATCGTTTTTCTTTTCTTCCGCCATTGAGGGTTTATTGGGTGTGCGACAGCGATTGTCTTCAAGAGAGACAAGCTCGAGACCCAACTTTCTATACTCGGACCTCATCGAGGACATGCACTGAAAAAAATGATCAAGAGCAGTTGTTACACGTCAAAACTACTCAATTGGATAAGTGCCGCATGTTCCTCTCAATTGTCGTAAGGGTCGCATCTTCCTTACAACTTTCACAAGTGTCACAAGTTGGTCACAAGTGTCGCAAACATTGTTCAATCATACTGCCATAACGACGACACTAAGGAGTCACTTAAAACATCTCATACACTTGATTTGGAGAAGGGAAACTAGTTAACTGAAGTCAAGGAACTCTTAACACCTAAGAAGAGCTCTTAAACAAAGGTTCTGAGGGTGAGCGCTCCCCTACATTAGCCTTAGGAGCGTTGGCGCTCCCCTATAAGGCCTCAGGGAGTGTTATAACGCTTGTCTGCCCCTCTGAAGGAGCGCTATCCACCTTTGGAGTGCTGGCGCTACCCTCAAGCTTCCTAGGGAGTGCTACAACGCTCTAATGCCCATTTTGAGGGAGCGCTACCTAATCTGAGGCAGTGGTTGGCCCGTTGAGAAGAATAAGGGGAGGATCTTTCAATTTTAAAAGGAAGTTGCATTCGAATTCTTGGTTCCATCAGGAGATCCCTGATTTAAGGAGGAAGTTCCTCAACTTGTTCTAAATATAACTCAAGAGGTTAAGCTCCTCTTAACCTATATAAGCAAGCTCTATGATGGTGAAAATGGGGAAGAATTGCTATCATGAAACCTATGATCTCATAGGAAACACACAGTCAGCCAAAGGAGAGTGATCAGTGAAGTTGTTGTCATCCAGGTTGTGGATCTTTCGAGCAAGGGTTAGACGAAGGGGACTTGACGAAGTTGTCGCATTTGCATCTACGATTGTAAGTACTGTTGTCGTTATTCTCATTAATATGACACGCTTGGCCTGTTCCTTTCTATTTTGTGTCTGATTTTACATGAACTTATCATTGATAGATAGATCTGTTTTCAAGCTAATATCAATAGAGTAGGAAGTGGTTGTATCTTGTTTGCCTACAGGACTCAGCGAGGAGCAACGGATTGGAGCTCAACTCAGAGCATGCAGGGACAAACGTCGATAAAGAGGTACTTATGTTCTCCTTCCTTATCATGTGTTAGTTTGTATAGATTTGAAAGGAATTCAGTGTCCACGTTAAGCATTTTTTGTCTTAGAGTTAAGGTCAAGCTCTTTGAGGCAATCTATCTGTCCACAGGGAGATTTTCCTACAACAGAAATTGGCAACTCCACTGGGGAGATAGCCTCAAATCGAAACTCCTTGTTTTGATTTCTCCTCATTGAACTTGTTCTACACCTTGATTGTTTCAGACCTGGTTCACTCCTCTTTTGATTGGTTTCATGAGCCGATTGGCTCCCTACTCCATCATACTCAGCCTAATTGTCGAGATTGAATTACAATTTTTTGATTTTTTGACACTTTTGGGAGTTTTTGAACCTGGCGCCCCTGTTCCTGTGTTAACAGAGTGCCAGTGCTCCCTAATAGCCTTACACAGAGCACTATAACGCTCCTTTTCCTTGACAACAGAGTGTCAGCCCTCCTTTGGCCAGTAAACCTTCCAGAATTGTTTTTTCAGGGTTTTACCTCTGTGTTTCTCTTGCTGGGTCACCTTGTGAGTCAATCCTTCTTTCATCTTTGACCTCTGTCTTTTTCTTGAAGAACAAACATCTTGATGTTTTGATTTTTTAGCCTTCTTCATTATTGTTGTTGAGTTTTTCTGCCATTTGGAGTTTGAAACCTATGCATTGTCTTTCTCTCCTCGTCAATTGAACGAAAAACGTTGGTGAAGGTCATCAAAGGTCTACATATATTTTCATTGGTTTTAGTTAAGATTGTTGTTCTTCAATTTTTTCTTTTGGGTGTGAAGTTTGATTTCTCTTTGATTGTTTCTTTTATTTCGCTTCTTGTTTTGATCACAACGAGAGGGTATATTGTTTGTATGATTCTTTCTTGTGTTGGTCTGATTTCCATTCATCCAAGAAGATAATTAGCAAGATGAGCATTGTGTTGAATTAATCATTATTCATATGCAAACAATAAAAAATCATCTTCATGATTGATTATGCATGTTAGAAGGCATCTCAAAAGTTTTAGCATCATATCAGGATTTGATTGAAGAAAATTTGTTTGAGGACATTCCTTATTTGTGCTTGTTAGTGGAAAGAACTCTCTCTCTCCCTTAGATAGATGTTCATCGAAAAGAAATGACTGCTTATCATATTTGATGCATTTTTGGGACTGAGTCACAATTCCATTCGTTTCACTTCCATGCACCCCTTTTTGTGTAAAGAACAGCTATAAAATCAACGCTAATTAAAAATTATTTAGAACTTTTTCTTTTCTAGGATCCTCCACCAACAGTAGACTAGGCTTAGTACTTTGGATTAGGTTGTGAGCATAACTCTCCAAAGTTTCTAAAACAAACAGTAGCATCCTGAGTTAGGGAGAGTCAAATCCAATTATCGTATAAGTCTGCCTGGGATCCCCCTCTCACACAGGGGTTACGCACGAGGTCACATTCGGGTGAGTTATGGAGATTATCCCTCCGTGGTTCAACTGATTGTGGTGGTCAGATCATATTATGGGGATCAATTTGAGGTAAATCCACAATTACTGTGTGGAAGCCTTCTAGTTGATTTCGGGCTCGATACCCTGCCTGTACGTTCGGATCATACTGTCAACTGTTCCCGCCCAGGGGATGACTGCGAATTGGTAACCTTAGTGGCCATAATATTTAGGGTCTTACACAAGGTGACAGTGAAGGGAAGTCTCACTGTACCTGGAGAAGACATTGGTCAAACTCACTCGGGCTCCTTGGAGGGTAAATCCACAATTACTGCGTGGAAGCTTGCACCAAGGCGTAAGTCCATTAAGCAGGTCGCCATTGTAACTGTTCCACCCTATCCCCGCCCCTTCTTGACTTGATCACGCGACGTTGGATTTCATCACCAACTAGTACGGTCATCGAGAGAAGGTCATGTTTGCTTGGTTGTGATTCTTAGATTTTGTTAGCGTGTGTTGCTTCTTTTCATTAGTTGGCCCTAGATTTTCAGTGTGTTCTTTCATTCTCCACAATTGAGCCCGTAGATGATCAAGGTCTTCACCGATCACGTAGGATGCAAGGGCTGCCTCCGGAAGGATATCAACCCTTACCTCCTAACCCTCCCAAAGACAACCACCGTAGAGAGGTAGAAAATCCATCTGACCCTGAAAGTGTTATTGCTCCTCCGTTAGATAACCTGGAAGACGCTTTGGTCATGGTTGCGAATCCCACTTCGGTGACCCCTCTTGAACCACTTTTACTTCGTTTAGACTCCCTTGGGAACATCATAGATGAAGAAGTCCCACGATTACCGGAGAGTACTTTTACCGAAACATATATGGGATTCACGGAACCAATCTTTGGTGAGGAATATAGGACTCCTATTCGTCCTACCACTGCAGTAAATACCAATCCCACACCCGCTTGTTCTATTTGGAGGACTTCATAGGGACACGATCTCTATGAACATTTCGAATCCTTTCGACAACCGTTCCATCCTGATAACCCTCCTAGTGAAGCAGGACCATCCGGTCAAACCATGAGTCACCCAGTCAATCAGGTTGTTAACCCTACTGCTACACCAGCACAAGTCCGTCCTAATGATGGACCCGTCACATCTGCTCACCCGAGAATACAGACCCCTGCTAGCCAAACACAACCGAATGGAGGGAAACCACCAACCAACGCACCTTTTCCTCCTGGAGGACTACTGTTCCAGGGCGTACCTACCCCTCCCAGAGGACAGCCCCCTTTTCATCCTCCTCCTGGAGGGCAACCCTTGTTTGCCAGTCATACCCTGGTCATAAATCCACCACTGGCAGGGGGGCAAACCTCGTCGGTTGGAAACCCTTCACAGACCTGGAGAGTATCTTCAGGAGGCACTTTTACTCAACCCCACGTTGGGGGGCACTCTTATAATAACCCATTAGGAGGGGTACCTAATCATGTTCCTTCCGGGACATCTTACCCACAATCTTATCCGGGTGGCATCCAAAACACCACCTGGAGTACTCCGAGACCACAGTCTTATCCTCCTCATGGGTCTAATGTGTATCCACCTCTGGGATCTACCCCTTACCATCCTCAAGGGAAAAATATCTATCCTCCTCATGGGCAAGCAAATCACCCAGCCTATAATACTCAAAACCCATCGGGTCATGCCAACGTTTCTCATTCATCATCGAATCCTTATTATTTTGGCCAGCAACAACTGTATGTAGGAGAACCTATTGGTCACAACTATCCACCTAACCCAGCTTATGGTCCTACTGGTGTTCCTATGCCGCACCAGTATCATTCACAAATTAACCGATAGCTACCTTTCCTTGCGACTTTGGATCTCCCAGACTTGTCTCGGTTAACTAATGATCCTATTTCTCATTCATCGGTTTGGCCAGTCATTCCAACTAAACTTCCTTCTGATATTTCCAAATTTGACGGAAACCCTGGTGAAGATCCAAACAACCATGTTATGACTTTCCATTTGTGGTGTTCATCAAACTCCCTCATGGATGATTCTGTACGTTTGCGTCTTTTCCAGCGAACACTTACCGGTTCGGCAGCAAAGTGGTATATTGAACTACCACGTGCTTCTTTTCGCGATTTTAATTCCCTTTCCATGTCTTTCCTCACGCACTTTCAACTGCCTATTCGCTATGAAATGGGTACTGAACTCTTGACCTCCCTTCGCCAAACTAATGTCGTGCATATCTCTGACCATATTCATGAGTGGAGACGACGATGAAGGATGATCAAGGTCATCATCCCCGACATACTATTGGCGAAATGGTTCACGAAATCACTGCTACCACCGATCGCTCGCGATGTTGCTATGGGTGGTGCGGTCACGGAGAAACAAGCCATCGCTCGGGCTCAGTATTTAGATTTGGTTTATTCCCAATCTGGTACTTTGTATGATTTTCTTCCGAATGCTACTTGAGCTAATACCGATTCATCAAAACCATCATCCTCATCTCATGCAGATGGTGTCATCGGTTCCATCAAAACTCAACCTGTTTCCCAATCGCTCACGCCCTCCTCTACCTCCCCTCAAACTCAGATCTCTGAGGTGAATGCAGTTCAATCTTCCCCTTCACAACAATCCGGAGGTAAGAAGAAAGCGAAGAATAAATCAAAAAATAATGAACAAACAAAAAATCAAACACCTGCTGCCGAAAAGCAAACACAACGGAAGTTGAAATTCCCATGTCTCATTTGCGGTGATGATCACTACACCTGAGATTGTCCACATCGTGATGAAGCAGCCAAAATTTTCCAAGGAAAATCACAACCCGTTGTGCTTACTCATCCTTTTCCACAGCAGCAATCCATGGTTGCTCAAACCCCCTCGCCTAGGGGCAGTTCTAGCAATCCTCCTGATGAGCCCTCGTCGAGTGCACATATTTATATGTTTAATGGGATCAATTTAACCACTCTCTCTAAGGCATATGACACACCAGGTAACCCTGATAAAGGAAAATACGTTAACGGTACTGGTACTTTACCAGATCCATCATCGTCCTTCGTTAGTCTTCCATCGGTTAATCTTCCATCTGGGCCAATCCAAATCGAGAAACCCACATTCGAATCTATCTTACGCCCTCCTAAAATCACTATCCATAAAGCTACCTTTAATCCTAGTTCACATGTCGCCCAGAACTACAACATTGTTGAAGATTTGGCCCAAGCACCGTGTGCTATGTCTGCATTAGAAGTTTTACAGCACTGCCCCAGTCAACGTAAAATTCTCTTAGCCACTCTTGGCGCTGTGGATCCTGAGTCGTCCAACCAGATCATGTTTAACCTGGATAATTATGCATCTCGACTCTCCCACCAACTTGCTTTCCAAGTTGATGTTGTTGTTCACAATCAACAAATCCACCGAACTATTCTAGATGAGGGAGCCTCGACTTGTGTTATGTCTTTGGCGTGTTGGAAAGGTTTAAAATCACCAGCACTCAACAAATCCCCAACGATGTTACGTGCCTTCGATGGGTGAGGTTTTCATCCTCATGGGCTTTTACAGTCCCTACCCATCCAATTGGGTGGCAAAACTGTTACCGTTGATGTCGAGGTGGTCGATGCTCCCCTTGATTACAACTTGTTACTTGGAAGGAGTTGGTTTTATGCTATGACTGTTGTTGCCTCATCGGTCTTTCGATGTGTGCAATTTCCTCATCGGGGCAAAATCGTCACTGTTGATCAGTTGGATTTCTGCACACTCGATGCTTGCATTCCTGCTACCAACAATATTCCTTTCCTGGGAGACCACAAGATCACGTATGAAAGCGTTGGTGTTGGCTTACTGAAATATTCTAGCCTCATGGGTACCTTCCCTACACCACTTCCACCAACTATATATCACATTGCCACTGTCGATATGATTTCGACCGTAACTTATCAATCTTTGGGATCATCTGACCCTTGGATTGCACCTCATCCGTTGGAATTCGATGCACTAAGTGACACCATGCCACTTAGTCCAGCCGAAACATCATACGTTTCTACCCAATTCACTTCTCCCTCGTCGGATGACCAACATCTATTGGCACCCGACGTTTCATCGATGCAATCACAATCAAGTTCCTTGTCGTCTACAATCCACTATAATTCCCCAACTCTTCCTATTCCAAAAATGTTTCGCATTGACAAGATACCTTGGGATAATCATCCCTGATCCTATTTTCTTCCCCTTCGTGAAGAAGTTCAGGCAGATATACAGTCTATCTCCCCTCCTGATGTCGATTTTCTATCACCTCCCATGTTTTCAACTTCCGATGATTTGGATTCGGTAGTTGACTTGGTGATTTCTTCGATAGGTTTATTGGAGCCTGATCTCCTTACCCCTGTCACGACCCTCGACATGTGTTCCTTCCAGAGTGATTCTCTTCCATCCGGTGAAGATCTCTTGGAAGCCATGACCGAGTTTTGTCCCTTGACATGGTACCCTTCCAGAGAATTATCCTCTTGGAAGCCATGATCAAGAAGCAACCATGAGCATAGTTTCTCTTCTCTGTGGAAAGCTCGTTAAAAAATGAAACAGAGGCTTTGAGCATAGTTTTCCTCTCTGTAGCAAGATCGTTAAAAAATGAAACAGTAATCTGGGGATTGAACCTGGAACCCTAAGCCTAGTTCTTTTCCTATGTCAAGCTCGTTAACAAATGAAACAGTCACACCTCTTGAACCTTCTTTTCATCCACCCTTCTCCTTTTTCTCATCCACTAGAGAAATTGGTGACGATCTCAGAGCCGGTGAATGAATCGAAGATTGGAGGGCATGTCTCCAGCCTTTGATGATCATTCTGGAGCTAAGCCACCAGCTTTCAAGCTGGGGGCATACCAAGCTTAGTCTTTGTTCTTTCTCGTGCTCGTAAATACATGAGAATGCAACCGGGTAAACTTTTATCTCTTTTTTTCGGACCCGTATAGATACACGAACACACGAAAAAGGAACCCCCCTGAAGTTCTCTTTAAACTCTTTTCAAACTCTCTAAATATGAAAAGATTGTCGAGTGACCTTGCTTCCTTTCACACTCATTAAACGGTCAGAAAGGGCATCTTTCGAGCGATAGTTTATCTCTTTTTCGGTCTCGTTAAACTACTATACGAAAAAGGAACTGAGAGAGTTCTCTTTTAAGTGTTTTTCCAAACTCTATAACCCTGAAAAACCTTCGAGTTTTCTATCTTTGGACTCGTTAAATCACACATCGATAGGCCCACATGGGACCGAACCCTTACTTCTTCCGGTTCGTTAAACAAAGGAAGAGGAACTTACCGAAGGTGAGTTATATCGAGCATGTGTTATCCTCCTCGAGCTCATTAAACCAAAAAGAGTTACTCATCCATATGGATGGGGGGGAAATTGAAAGGAGCAAGCCAAGAAGTCTCTTGAGAACATCATACAGCACTTCTTAGAGTCTCCCTTGAACACGGCACTTTGTCATTTGCACATATCATAATCCATTGAACCTCTGCACTGAGCCAATCCTTTGAGTTCCTTTCACTCCTTTGGGTCACCCGATGCAAGTCACGAGTATCCACTGCATAGTTTTGGTCCATGTCATGTTTTTTTTTTGTGCCTCAGTGTTCAAGGGAAGTATCCACCTCTAGAGCCAGCCATCCCAAATATCTTTCCTCAAAACCTGTGTCAGTCCATATCCATTTGATCTACCAATTACATCTCCATGTTTGTTTTGTGTCGTTGATGGGGGAATACATCAAGGCCCTCCCTCGACGATTCTATTCCTGTCGACTTCAAAACATTATCTGGGAATCAGACTTAGGAACCAGTTAGTACTTTGGGACCTGCATGCCTCAATGGTAGGCCTCCTCACATTCGACAATAGGTTAAAATCATTGACCTCTGATCGAGTGATTCCATGGATGTTCAACCTCAGTTCATCTATTCACATTCGCTGGAATGTACTAGGGTACCTTGGGAATCATTGACATTAATGGTGATCTCGCCCGCACTTGTTAACGATTCACACCATTGACTGGTAATCAAGTGGTTTCTACCATGTTCGACATCAGGACATCTCTTCACATGGTTAGAATCGTACCACATTGAGATTGGTAAGAAGACCCTGGGTTGAGTGACCACTTTGATATATGATTTGCCCAGGCTGCGAAGGAGTTTCTATTGGACAAAGAACACATACATTGTTACATAGATCCACTTTGTATTGGTCGCGGCTATGTCTTGTCACCTCGTAGATCCACTGTGTATTCTTCGTGGCTACGATCAGTCTAAGTCATCAGAGTATAGATCCACATTGTATCTTCGGTGGCTATACCTTTTTATCAATACAATTATGGATCCGCAGTGTAATTTATGGCGGCCATATCTTACAAGTCTTGACACCCAAGCATAGGTATGCCTGCTTTGGGTTTTGAAACATGTCATGATATTTCTTGGATGTTTGTGTGCAGCTTCCGTCAGGTTCTCCGAGTCTATACCCTTGCTTGAACGTCTACAAAGCATTTCAGTTATCAGTTCGCATCTTCTAAATTTCATGCTTTGGGGGGCAATCTGTTACACGTCAAAATTACTCAACTGGATAAGTGTCGCATGTTCCTCTCAATTGTCGTAAGTGTCGCATCTTCCTTACAACTTTCGCAAGTGTCGCAAACATTGTTCAAGCATACTTCCATAACGACGACACTAAGGAGTCACTTAAAACATCTCATACACTTGATTTGGAGAAGGGAAACTGGTTAACTGAAGTCAAGGAACTCTTAACACCTGAGAAGAGCTCTTAAACAAAGGTTCTCAGGGTGAGCGCTCCCCTACATCAGCCTTAGGAGCACGGGCGCTCCCCTATAAGGCCTCAGGGAGCGTTATAATGCTTGTCTGCCCCTCTAAAGGAGCGTTATCCACCTTTGGAGCACTGGCGCTACCCTCAAGCTTCCTAGGGAGCGCTACAGTGCTCTGATGCCCATTTTGAGGGAGCGCTGCCTAATCTGAGGCAGTAGTTGGCCCGTTGAGGAGAATAAGGGGAGGATATTTCAATTTTAAAAGGAAGTTGCATTCAAATTCTTGGTTCCATCAGGAGATCCCTGATCTAAGGAGGAGGTTCCTCAACTTGTTCTAAAGATAACTCAAGAGGTTAAGCTCCTCTTAACCTATATAAGCAAGCTCTATGATGGTGAAAATGGGGAAGAATTGCTAGCATGAAACCTATGATCTCATAGGAAACACACAGTCAGCCAAAGGAGAGTGATCAGTGAAGCTACTGTCATCCAGGTTGTGGATCTTTCGAGCAAGGGTTAGACAAAGGGGCCTTGACGAAGCTGTCGCATTCGCATCTACGATTGTAAGTATTGTTGTCGTTATTCTCATTAATATGAAACGCTTGGACTGTTCCTTTCTAGTTTGTGTCTGATTTTACATGAACTTATCATTGATAGATAGATCTATTTTCAAGCTAATATCAATAGAGTAGGAAGTGGTTGTATCTTGTTTGCCTACAGGACTCGGCGAGGAGCAACGGATTGGAGCTCAACTCGGAGCGTGCAGGGACAAACGTCGATAAAGAGGTACTTCTATTCTCCTTCCTTCTCATGTGTTAGTTTGTATAGATTTGAAAGGAAGTCAGTGTCCACGTTAAGCATTTTTTGTCTTATAGTTAAGGTCAAGCTCTTTGAGGCAATCTACCTGTCCGCAGGGAGATTTTCCTACAACAGCAGCCTGCTTTGATACCACTGATCCGGATTATTTTCGACACAAAATGAGATCGGAGATATAATAAATAAATGCACAGAGATATCGCAGATATTCAATAATATAAAATAAATGTATCAGAGATGCAACCATAAACACAGATATACAGTAATACATGATTTCTATTAATGAAAGAAATGTACAGAGACTGTAAAAATACAAAGTGAAAGACTCGCTAGAATGGTGGCAGCTTATCTCTGAGAAGATATGTGACGGCTACTCGCATTTGCAAGAAGATGATTACAATGAGGATTTGAAGGCCTTTTTACAATAAGAAGGAATGCCAAAAACCCTAGACATCCAAAAACCTAACCCTGGGAGATGAAGCACCAAAAGTCATGTGGGCCTCGTTTGGGTAAGTGAGTACATCAACTTCCCGGATTCATAACTTTTGCATACGATCTCTGTTTTAGGCGTGTGATAGCTCGTTGGAAAGGTATCATCGAGGAGATTCATTTTGGGGACTCAATCATGACTTAGGCTATCATTGAGAACCTCTATCTCAAAAAACCTTCATTCCATCCCTCAAAATGGCCCCGGAAGTTAAAACCTGCTAAAAATAGTAAATTTCCAAAATTGCCAGAAAGCCATTTTGAGCCATTTGGAAAAGGTGGGTGGCCACCGATATCCACCTGGATCATTGGCAGCAATAATATAATTTCTATTGTTTGTAAGCTGCCTACACAGGGTCTCTAAATTTTCATTACTCGTCATGAGCATTCTCACTAAACAACACTTGTCACTTGTCGCTTTTTACATATCTTCTTTTCGATCTTTGTTTTCATGACTGTAAGCATGAAAACTCGCAGCTGGAATTGACATTTTGTTTTGATTTGTGATTAAAGGAAGATTGTTCATGTGGTTTATTATAGAATTGTCATATTTTTCCTATGAACATTATTGTTCTCCTTGTTTATGACCCCTTGGTTCAAAACATGCCTTGGTTGCATAAGCACAAGACCTCCATTCATTAATATTCGATTTTTATATTGATATTGATGGATTTTTTATTCACGAAACTTTGAATTATTCAATATTTTGATGCACTTACCTTTGTAATCAAACTATGAACGCGCATATTTTGGTTTTAAAGTGTTCTGATCCTAGTACGTACCCAATGCCAAGGTGGCATACGGAGTACATCATGCCATTACTCCCGAGTATGGTCTTGGGCTTCACGATTTTTCTCCCACGCATGGTGATTAACGCCTCTGCCCACCATTTGAACTGTCATAGCATTGTTTTGATAAGGCTCGGGGTCATGGCTCTGTGGCTTTTTATCAAACCCTACCTGTGAGTTCTATGTTGATTCCCTTCCATTCGCCATGGCTCCAGTGGTAAGGATCGAGCCGAATGGCATCCAAACCCTGCTATCATATGATAACGCCAGGGACGATTTACAAAGGAACGGTTGGCATTTGTTCATCGAAAAATTTAAGGGTTTCAATCTTCGAGTTGCCCAAGAGTTTGCCTTGACCTTCGATGGATGCAGGGAAAAGATAGGTGACGTGCAGTTAGAAGTAACAGAAGAGTTCTTAGGCCAAGCCACAGGTTTACCAGTTGTCGGGCAAAAATGGTTCAAGAATGCAAAATTTGAAGATGTCCCCTGGACTTTGATGTTCACCTCACGAAAAATTACTAGTTGCGATCGAGGTATGCCAGTCTCATCCTTAAAACCTAGGTGGCATGATCTACTTGCTATTGTGAAGCAATTCATTATGTGTGAAAGAAGATTTGGATTAGTTTTTTTGTATCATCTGCGCTTGCTTATGAGTTTCATTGGCTTCCCGTTGAATATGCCCTACTTACTGCTTAGAAGTATGTATAAGATGGGTAAACGGTTGAGGAAGCAGAGGTCTGATTCGAGTTTATTTCACCGTGGGATCATTAAAATTATCCTTGTGCACCAGTTGCAATTACAAAATGATTGTTGGGATGCATTTATTTCATGAAATGGCTTTGGTAATAGTGAGTTGGGACAGGTAGATAAACCGGTCATTGTTGAAACCCTTGTGAACACTACATCCTCTCCTCCACCACTCCTGCCCTGTGATCTTTCCCCTAATAATGAACCCTTGACCTACCCTGATTTCACTCGACAGAACAATCAACCAAGTTAGCATCCAAAATATAGCACTAAAAATGTTAAAAAACCCATAGGGAAGAAGCTAAAGGGCAGCGTCGATGTTAATTTCAAGAATAAAAGGGTTGGTCGTTTGATTTCACGAAGTGTTCGGAATAAAATCAAACCCTGTCCAGACACAAAAAACACAATTGAAGTAAGTGAAGACTCAGATTCAGAAATTGATAAAAATTTTATTAAAGACGACCCCATGTCATACGGGCTCTATCCTGACACACCCTATGACTATGTAAACAACCTGCCTCCATGTCTAAAGGGTAACCTAGAATTTTTGGGCATTCAACTCTGTGATAAACCTACCTTTCGTTTGGATGATTCTCTAGCCCTTAATGCTGTCAGTGCCAATGCACAGTCCCTACAGCCACAGTGTGATGAGTGTCGATCCCGGATCGACAGGTATTATACGGATGTGCCTTTGCTACAGTCTCGGTTTAAATCTTTAAAAGACCAAGTGGATTTGTTGACAAATGAGAACAGTAGACTCCAATCCATAACCCAAGCAAAGGAGAAACGCCTAAAAACTACAGGATCTGTCATTTTCAAGAATGTAGAGGCAGCAACAGCAATCGTAAACTCCAAGATTGCTTGATATGTTTTAATTCCACGATTTGAGGTATGATAATTTTTTTAATTTTAGTATGATTTTGTCACCTTCAAGTTAGGATATACGATTTGATTGAATATATTATCTTTCTTATAAAGATTAGTTTGTTTTATTTATTGAATAAAATATGATTGTAGTTGCTATTATAACTAGCTACAGAATCGTAAGATTATGTAGCCAGTTAGAAAAATTCGAATTGCTTGATTTGACAATTGAAAACATATCTAAAATTTCCCCATTTTCATTTGTTTTCAGGAACCCATGATTTCCAAGGAGATATGAGGCACTGTTGAGATATCCCAGCCATATCAACTTTGTGTTTTTAGTAAATAGATTAGGCTGTTGGTATTTTTATTCAGTGAAATCAGGGAGGTTGCATCCCCCATATTTTTTAAACAGATTTGATATTATCAACAGGAAATAGTTTTGTTTCCTGAAACCTATATAAGCATGTTATTTTGTATACATTCGATCATCTCAACCTGGGGCAAGACTATGGATTTTTCATTTACAGACCTGAATGGAATATAATACTCATCACAGCTTTAGCTTTTCCGTATTGTGGTTTTATTCAAGTCATGTTTATTTCGATTTGTAAATAGATTATGATTGCTTTCGTTGTCATGGTTTACTACAAGTTGATAGAATAAAAATTTATATATTATCCATGTTTCATGTTCCATATTTAACACACAGTAATCATTCGTTCAATTTGAATTAAGAGTTTTATCTCTAATTTCGATCAAACGTTTATATGCAAGTTCTCACAGGAAGAATTATCTTATTATGGCTGCTTGTAAGATTATAAGATTACTGTGACTGCATCTGTTATATGTTCTGTTGTCATTCAAACTTCATCATTGATGCTTCACATTTATTAGCAGCAACTTCAAGATCTATCGCAGGTTTACCTCGTCAGATAAGGTGACTGGATGCTACTCATTGAACAGATATTGGATGCGACAACAGGTCAGTTTGTTATTTGATTTCATTAGCATAATAAATATAGAAGTTCCTTGTAGTCAAAACACTTTTACCATCTGTTATTTCTTTTGTTTAAATTAGACAGTTTGATATTCGATTTCTTTTATATAAACATTATAAGAAAACAAATC